>ML811239.1:48704-59749 GCA_009831015.1 Picea engelmannii | reverse complement strand
CCTAATGAGAGATAGAAGGGAGGGTTCTTGTCTTTTGGTCGATCGAGATACATAGTGTTTAACATGATGGGAGGATCCTCCTTCTTGGCTGGCACTTGTAAGATTTTCAAAACTTTCATTTTCACAGAAGGGATCTTACACATCTCTGTTACTGGGACCGTCATATTCAATTTTCCAAATAGATTTGCAACATTTATATTCAACTGAATGTCATCTGTAGGAGTTGTCTTAGGAAACAACTCACGTAGCAGTGGTGGTGGTGGTGGAGCCACCTTTTCTGCTAGTGGAACAAGAGTATCATGATGTGACAGAGGGGTTGAAGAATGTTTTCTACTGTAGATTAAAATTTCCCTCCTCTTTATTTGCTTCTTCTGATCATTTGTCAACTTACTTAAGGACCATAGTCTCCCCTCTCTTTCTCCTATTATTTTGGCTTCATTGGCCAGTTCTTGAGTAGCTTGTTCATCATTGAGATTGCAAATCATGAAGTTTATATTGTCAGGGTAATATTCGTTTTGTAGGGGGAACTCATATTTCCTGTGGGGCTCTTGGCATGGGAGACACCAATCTTCTCAATCAATTTTCCCAACGGGTTTCAAAGTATCTGGGGTCTTTGCCTCTTGTTGAGGTCTTGGTTTCCAACCGGTGGCATCTCTCTGTTGTCTAGTAAACTGAGGTCTGGGAGTAGATTGATTTCTTTCCACTATAGTCATACGATTCATAAGATTATTTCTCACCTGATCAAACTAAGTATTCATTTGGTCTATCTTCTGAGTCAGGAGAGAAATTAGATCAAGAGCACTATAGTCGGAAACCTTAGTCCTTGATTCTGTCTTGTTGCAGGGATATTGAAAAGGTTCTATTTTTTAATCAAGGAGATTCTCTTCAATGTCGATATTGAACTCTTTAGCTTCTTCCAATGATGTGGGATTTTTATCTTTAAGAATGTATCAAAACTTCCCTTTAAAGGAATTCATGTAAAGGAGACAAACTGATGATGTTGTAGGATGGTAGTCTGTTGGAATTTGATTGTACAACCTGTCAAATCTTGAAATGAATTACCTTATTGTTTCATTCTCCTTTTTCTTTATTTGATTGAACTGAGTTGCAAGTGTCCCACCATCTGCTTTCATTGACCATATTCTTTTAAATAAGGCAGAAAAGGAATCATAGGTTGTGATCTAATTATTAGGGAGTCCCTTGAACCAATCAAGAGCCTCCTTAGTCAATGATGAGGAAAATAGTCTCATGGCCACATTCTATGATCAATACCTGCATTGTCTATGTCTCGGCACATGACATAAATGTGGTCTTCGACAATTATCGCTTTTTGTTTCTTGGGAACTTTGGCAACCACTTGTTGACATATGTCGACATATTTTTAGGGTAACCCTAGATATTTTCCATGTTGAGGGGTTTGTAGAGGTCTCTTTCCCAAGGGAGATCCATTTTAGCAAGGGGAAGGGATTTCTGGAATTTTTTTTTAGCAATGGGAGACTTGAGAGGAGGCCTTCTTTGGTAAACCTTAGAAGGATTAAATCTCCCAGGGGGAAAAGGTTTGGGAAAATAAGGATTCTGGGAAGGTGGATTCGCAAGATGAGCTTCAATATGAGCTCATAATGGAAGGTGGAAATGGGAAGTCCCTTGGGTGGAGTCGTCGGGTAAGCTAAGGGAAATACTTTGGGGTAGCTTACCAAAGTATTGTTAGGGTACGAAGAATATTCAAAATCTTCCCCAAAAACGACGCAAAAATGTTATAGTGCAATTTGTAGGTTGGGAAAATCCCGACCCAACCATGGAACAACTGCTACAACTATGGGAATCCTACACCCAATTTCACCTCGATGTAGGTCCCACACTTCAAGGGTGACTAGGTATCTCTAGGGAGGCAATCCCGGTGACCCTAGGGGGATTGAGACATAGATGAAGGAAAGTGAAAATAATCCCCTAGAGGTCAAGTCTATATGGAAATAAAGGTAGGGATATATTCCTTGCAAGTCAAGTAAAGACTTCCCCACAAGTATATTACTTTTCTGGATGAGTGTACTTGCCCAAGACACAAGAAAACTGTTAGAAAAAAAGGACCGCGGAGCAATAAAATAAAATAAAATGCAGAAACAAAACACAAAAGATAAACAATACAAGAGAGACACAGATTTACGTGGTTCACCCAGTGTGGTCTACGTCCACCAGAGAAATTTCTAGGTCCTTCCTTTATTATTATCCAACAAATGAAGGGATACAACCTACAACAAAACCCGTTGTAACTTCCTCTTCTTTCTCTCACCGTCTCCTCTCTCAGAATACAATATTCGCCATCCACCATAGCCACAATACATTTCCCTCATAAAAGAGGGTTGCTTTCTAGGGCAAAAAACCCTAACATAATCTTTATCGTTAGATCTGCGACCTTATAATGAACGGTCTAGATTTACAATGAAATTACAATATACATTTACAAGGCATCTTTTCCTTTGGGGGCTTCGCCCCCGAACCCCCGCTGGGGGCCCACTTGCCCCCAGACCCCCCAGCCGAGGGGATAGCCCCCCCAGACCCCACAGAGGGGGTACCCCCCTCTGCACTCCCCCGCATGGAAGAGTGTACATACTTCTGTAGTGTAAATACTTCATGGGGTATAAACACAGCTGAAAGCAAGGACCTCTTAATCAGGAAGATAATCAGGCTTCATAACAAACAAAAAACACACTTTGCAACAATATATGTTAGTTGGATCAGAAATTTAAGCTTGTTGTCCCTAATTTGCAACAATAGATAAATATATATATATATAAGAAAATAAATGATACTAGCAGCTGCTCAATAACTGCTAGAGATCAAGTAGAAAATACAAGAGAAAGACTAGCTAAACTCAAGATGAAAAAGCCAAAATTCTAGCAAAAAGAAAAGGCTATTGTAAACACTTGTTTGCAACAAATTATATCAGCCTTATAGTTTTAACATTCAATGTATTACATAAAAAAATCAGCCACTGGAATCCCCTCAAACTTTTTCAAAAGGCACACAAGGACAAGGAGAGTAAGCGTGCAAACTTTGAGCAAAAACCAATGGTTGGTAAGAAAGTTATTAAAGAAAGTAAGTTAGGGTTTATGCAGCCCTAATGGCTGAAGATAAAAAAATTTAACAACAAAAATAAGTAGCCCTTATATGAGGATTCCCTAGTGGCTGTGAGGTGCCCAAGGCACAAGGAAAACAATCCATTTTGCAAGAAGTAAAAATGACCGAAATTCATGTTTCCCAATGCAATATTTTATTTCTCCAATGCAACAAATCAATGAATAGTGCCTTTACTATTGGGTTAATGGAGTCACAAGGATATTACAGAAGTTATCTCCTTGGGGGTGTAATCCCTTTTACTCCCCAAGGCAAGTTTCTCTAAGCTAGGTTTTAAGATAAGAGGGTGTATGCCCTTATACTTCTCTTAGAAAACCCTTAATTAATGAGATGAAGCAATAAAATGGTGAAGAAATATGGTGGGGGTGTATTCCCTTATACTTCCAACCTAGATCCTAGCATAACAATACTTGAATTGAATAGAATGATAGCAAGAGAGTAAAAAAAACAGACCAAGATCAAGAGAGATCCTAAGACAATCCACCACAAGAGCTAGAAAATAACCATCCAAGGCTAGTGCATCACTTCTTCATTAACCATTCACAACCATAGCCATACACAAGTGCACAAGAGTTAAAAGAGCCAAGGAAGCCGAAAATTTCATACCAAATCCTCTCACAAGAGGAGAGTGATGTTTAAAATGAGATCTTATGATCTCTATTTATAAAAAAAATTAGCTAGCATAGCTTGTTCACAAAATAAGGAGCAAAACACAATATTAGGGGTCAACAACCCTAATCTTTCCCCCTTAACACAATAATATTAAACAATTCACTTAAAATTTCATCTTTTGCACAAATTAAAACCTAATCTAGGATGATGTCACCCCTTTAGGGGAAGTTTTTCCACTTTGAGGAGGTCTTTGGTGTTGGAGAAGATCCTCCCAAGGCCATGTGTCAAGCATCTAGGTGATCTCATCATGTTGAAGACCCTCTTCTCCTCAAAATGTTCAAGTGAAAATGAGTGGCACCTCACGACCAAGCCCTAGCCCCCCCAATATCATGATGTCATGCTAAAAAATGGGACGTTTTTCCCCTCCTAGGCAAATTGTTTGGAAAGAAATGGGTGGGCTAGGTCGTCCAAGTCATCATAAAGGCCATCCAATTCATCTTTCTCTCATCTTGCATGCGGGCCCATGGCATCCAACTTGTGGGCTTGTAGCCCCATGAAAGCCCAAGCTAGGCTTGTTCTCCAAAATTGTCCACCAGCTAGGTCCTGCAAAGACAAATGAACACGCCCTCCAGGGATCTCAAGTCATAACATCATGATAAGTGGATCCAATCAATAAATAAGCCATCCAATCATGTGCATCAAAGATTACTATGTCAAACAATTAACAACTCAAAGACACTATGTGACTTGTCAAGCTCAAGTATGGGAGGGTTGACGAGGTGTCCTATTAGGTAGATCTTGCCCTAGGTCAAGGAGATCCTCCAAGAGGTCCCTCTCTAAGCCATGTAATGTGTATGAGGTGGATGGGGTCAAGACTCAATGGTCATAGGGCTCATGACATATTAGGGGTCACAATGTCTCATTCATGGGTGCCTTTGTAGAGGGTGTGTGGTACCTTTGTCCGCAATGCACTTTTTCCAAGCCCATCATTTTCCTTTTATCTTTCTTTCTTTATATTTACTTTCATAATAGCATAAGGAGAGATTGAAGGTCACTTCCCTGGAGTGATGACTAGATGGTGGCAATGTCACCCACAAATACCTAATGGAAATGAGAAGGTTGGCTCGTGATGATACCTCCTTTCTCTCATCCATGAAACTTAGAGTCACTGCCTTAGTTTGGTGACCAGATAATGACAATGTCATACCACTATATATTCATGGACATGATAGGTTGGCTTGTGATGAGACCTCCTATCCTTCAACTAACCTTCCAAGAATTTATTTATTATATTGTGGGTCCCCTTTTATTAAAAGATAAGTGTTTCATTGCTTTCTTGGGTGATCCCTGGGCAAAGCATATGGAAGGTTTATATAATTATTTTATCTTTTACCCAACACCAACCCCTCTGGGACTTTATCCCCTTCTTCCCATAGAATGAGGGACAACCCCTTCTTGGGTCAATACACCCTAAAATACCAAGAGATAAGGAAACGGTGGGGGAATAATGATGAAAAATTGTAAGTATGGTCGGGAATGATACAATGAATTATTAAGGGATTTCCTAGTAGCAAACCCATTACCAAAGAAGAACACTTACTAGGGCACAATGTCAACCACCAAGGTGAAGCAGGGAAAAAGGAATAATGTCCAAGCACACATCATGAAATCTAAAGAAATCTAAGATACAACATAATCAAACAACTTATATATTGAAATTATGCTCACCATAATACTGACTTGTACCTTATGGAGCAAGGCCCACTACCTTCTGGAAGCCAATTGGTGTGGTGGACGCAATCTGTAAACCTATGACCATCTGTGGTGGTGAGTGGTTTTTCCATCTGTGCAAAGGGTACTGCTAGTCATGTGGTCTCTCGACACTCCATATCTGCAACCTGAGGGCCTTGATACATCATATCCTTAGTTATCCACAAAATGGGGATAACATGTACCACACAACTTCTACAAAGGCACCCATGAATGAGACACTACAACCCCTTGTATGTCATGAACCACATGCCCATTGAGTCTTAACCCTTAACCACTTCACCCACTTTACATGAATTTGAGAGGGATCTCTTGGAAATTATCCTTGACCTAGGACAAGATATACCCAATAGGACACCTCATCAACCCTCCCATATTCAAGCTTGAGAAGTCACATAATGTCTTTGAGCACTTAATTGTTTGACATGGTAATATTTAATGCACATGCTTAGGTGGATCATTTATTGATTTTATTTACTTATCATGATGTTATGACTTGAGATCCTTGGAGGGTGTGTTTACTTGTCTTTGCAGGACCTAGTTGGTGGACAATTTTGGAAGAACAAGCATAGCTTGGGATTCCATGGGCCTGAAGACCATAGGTGGATGCCAAGGACCCAAATGTTGGATGAGAGAGATGAAACTTCGAAGGTCTAGAATATGACTTGGACGACATAACCTAGCCTCCACATGCCAAACATTTTTCCTAAGAGAGGTAAAACGTCACCTTTAGAAGCATGACGTCACCTAGGGGGGTTAAGGTTTGGTAGTGAGGTTAATATGCATTGGCACAAGGACGTTTTGAGAAGGTTGAGGCTTTGACCATGAAGGAAGTAAATTAGATGCTTGACATGTCGCGTTGGGAAGCCTTCCAACACTCCTCCATCCACGACTTGCTCCTAGTGTCAAAATTTCACCTAAAGGGATGATGTCTTTCTAAATTTGGGTTTATTTTTGTGTAAAAGTAAGATTTAAGTGGATTGTTTAATATTACTTTGTAAAAGGGGCAAGATTAGGGTTGTTGACCCCTAGTATTGTGGTTTACGCTAATATTATGTGGACAAACTATTTTGGAGACATTTTGTATAAATAAGAGATCATAAGATCTCATTTTAACATAACTCTCCCATTTGGAGAAGTATTGGACTGAAATTTTCACTCTCTTTGGTTAGTACTCTCTCTTATGCACTTGTTTATGGCTATATCTTGGATTATTGGTTGATGGAAGTTATGTGCTTTCCTTGGAAGGATTTTCTCCAACTTTTATGGTGGTTTGTCTTAGATTTTTCGACATTGTGCTACCATTTGTTGCTCAAGTCAAGGTTATTTTGCTAGAGTTGGTGGGAAGTATAAGGGAATACACCCCCACCATAGTCTCCATCATTTTATGCTTACATGTTAATGGTTTAATAAGGGTTTTCTAAGAGAAGTATAAGGGAATACACCCTCTTAGCTTAAACCCTAGCTAGAGATACTTACCTTGGGGATTAAGAGGATTTACACCCCCAAGGAGGTACCTCTAGATCTTTCTTTGCTTGACTCCATTAACCCATTTTTTAAAGGAACTAGTCATTTTCTTGTTGCATTGGAGAAATAAATTGTTTCCTTGGTAAACGTGATTTTTTCAAGTTTTAAAGTTGTCTCTTTGGGAAAGTGTTCTTTGAGCCTTTGGATCCCTTGCCTCATTGAGGCATCCCCTTTCAAACACAACTTCTTGTTGATGTTACAAAACTAAAATACAGCCATTAGGGCTGCATAAAAATAACCCTCTAACACTTAATAACCCCTAAACTAACCCTAGGAATTAGCCCTAATTTTACCCTAACCTTGTACTAAACCTAGCACACCTATCTAGCTAATTGGAAGTGGTTTTGTGTGGCTGATTTTTCTGCTGTTAAGATTGGCTTTATATAGCCATAAGGTTGATAATATCACTGCAGTATATTTTTGTTTCAGACTTGATTTTTGTGCTAAATTTGTCACTTAATCATTTGTGAGTTGAGCTAGCTTTCACTAGCTTTATCTCTTGTTTATTTATCATATAATTAGCACTTATATTGCAGCCTTTGTCATATTTATTGAGCTGATATATATATATATATATCATTTTATTTTTCTGCAATTAGGGAAAGCAAGCTTAAATTGCTTTTCCAACTAACATATCACATTATATGATTGTTTTTCCTTGTGTCTTGGGTAGGTGTTCACACTTGACAAGTCACTCAACTCATTTTGCAACCCTTGAATACTCTCAAGATTCTTTCCCAAGCTTTTCATACCATTCAGAATTGACCTCTAGGGACATCCTCTTCATCTTCATCCTTTTCCATCTCTTCCCCCTAGGGTCACCGAGATTCCCCCCTTGAGGTGACTACCTCACTTCTAAAGTGACGGTGACACCTGCCTAAGGTGACAATGGGTAGGTTCCCTCCTAGTTGTCGCCAATTGGTGGTTGGGTCAGGATTTTCCCAACCTACAACTTGTGTGATAACAAGATCTATTGAATTATTCTCTCTTGAATAATGCAATGGATGAAGTAGATCAATTTTCATTAAATTACATCTTTGATTCTGACCATTACGATAACCATTTTCATGACTTGGTTGAACTCTGGATGGGATCATCACAGTCTTCAAAGCTTTCGCATTATGATAATCAACTCGCACTCTTCAACATGAAAGAGATATTGAATGCCATAATGCTTTCGATCATACATCATTTACCTTACCAACCTCGCATACCTATTTTACACCCTAATATCTTGATAGGTATTGGCATCCTTTGATGGTTGCATTGGATTTATGATTTCACATAATGGACAATGTGTTGATAATTATGGTAGTTGTGGGAGGTATTAACCTCTAAGTGTAACTCTGATGAGACTAGAATATTCCGGGAAGCAAGAGAAACTCTAAAACTTTGCATAATAACCCTAGAAGACAAGTCGGCTCAAGGGATTAATTAATATTGAGTTATTATCCTCCAGGAAGAGAAGTCGGACCAGTCAGGTGAGTTGGAGCAGTATAAATAGAGGGCGCTAGAGATCATTTGGTCTCACTCACTCACAACTGTATAAGGACTAGAGGTGTGCATGAATAGTGGAGAACTGCAACTGTTGTAGTAGTGACTTAATTATGGTTTGAAATTTGTGTTTGGTCTTTGGCTGTTGTTTCTTGGTACGCTAGCCTTGGAGAGAGGTACACTAACTTGGTTGAATATTGATCTTCTTCCGGAATTATTCTATTTGTCAAGGTTAAAGGTGCTCAGGGGTGGCCTTTGTGCCTATGGTTGGGTGAAAATATTGCTATATTGTCTATGGTGAAAATGAGCACATCTCTTATATTCGAAGGTTATGGGCCCACACCTCCTTCAGTCAATATAACCACTGGAAGGAAGATAAGCCATACATTATAAATCTCGTTGAAGAACTGTTGCTAGGGTTTCTAGCAGGTGTAGTTACTGAAGCACTGTCGTTAGGGTTTCTAATAGGCGTAGTTGCAAAACCATACACCTTTTTGTTGATATTATGGTAGCTGCAGAAGGTATTTACCTCCACATGTAAACCTGACGAGAATAGAATATTCTGGGAAGCAAGAAGAAACCCTAATTAGTTAGCTAATAACCCTAGAAGACAAGTCAACTCAAGAGGATAATTTGTATTAGGTTACTAGCCTCCAAGAGAAGAAGTCAACTAAAGGAAATGTTATATACTAAGTAAATTGGCACCCAGAATGAGAAGTCGGCCCAAGTAGTCTGCCAAAAATATTATAAATACAGGAGGCCATACTTCATTCTGGCTAGTATTCTTAGAACTACAAAAGAATCACTTGTGCGCACTGTAGTTGGCCAATTTGTGCACAAGTTTGGAGGAGAGATGTTGATGAAGCTGCTGCAACTAGCAAATTTCGGTTTTGTCTTGGACTATCTCTTGGTTATGGTTTGGACTCTCTGATCAACTCTTGTTACTCTTTCTTGGTGCGCTATCCTTGAGAGAAAGGTGTGCCACCTTTGTTTGGCTATCTAGGCTAGGATTTGCTTCCATAATGATTCTCTGTCAAGGTTAAGGTGCTCGGGGGTGGCTTCGGCCTATGGTTGGGTGACAATATTTCTATATTGTTTATGGTTAAATGAGAACATACATTAATTTATAACAAGTTATGGGCCCACGCTATCTTCGGACAGTCTAAGCGTTGGAAGATAGATTGGGAGGATTTGTTCAATTGCAATTGCAGCCAGTTTTTATTGCAACAACGAAACCCTAACTCTCTCGTTGAGGCACCTTAAGTGAAGATATTGACCTAATTTCTGGATAGACTAGTGTGCCCTAGCCTAGTGCATCTCCTAGTACTCTCAACAAGCTAAGACGTCAAGTTTGAGTTTCTGGTCAAATCTAGGGTTGACCTAGTCAAAGAAGCCATGACTTACTCTATGAAGTCAGAAAATAAGTTATAAGGGGCTTCTAACTTCAGAGCATGGAAGACAAGGATTGATCTCATCCTTTCCAAGAATAAAGTGTTGGATATCGTGAAAGGAAATATTGTGGAACCTGAGTTTGAAGAAGGAAAAGAGAAGGAACCGCAGAACGTTGCAGTTATGAAGAAGTTCAAAGACAATGACATCAATGCCATGAGTATCATAGTGGATTCTATAAAATACCACTTGATACCCTACATATCCCATCATGATTCGTCTAAGAAGATGTACGATGCCCTAACAAACCTCTTCTCAGTCAGAAACATTGGACAAGTAATGAGTCTAAAGAATGAGCGTCGTGACATGAAGCTGAATGATGATGAAAGCATAACATCATACCTTATGAGAATTTCTCAGTTAAGAGATCAACTACAAGTTATTGAAGAAAACATTTCAGAGAAGGAACTGGTAAATATAGTACTCAACGGTCTTCCCAAGACATGGGATGCATTTGCCGCAAGCATGAACACAAGAAAGGAGTATCCTACATTTGAAGAACTTTGGAATTGTTGTGCACAAGAAGAATCAAGGATTAGTGCAAAAGAGAAACCTCAAAAGAAATATGATGATCAAGCCTTCACAACAAGATTCAAGAACTTCAGGAACAAAAGGAAGTTTGGTTCAAGGAAGAAGCCAAATCAAGAGAAAGATATGTCAGAAATACAATGCTTCAATTGTCAAAAGTATGGTCACTACAAGAATCATTGTCCCGAGTTAAATAAAAGGAAGGAAACACACGAAGCTTCAATTTCCGAAGAAAGGGAACCCTCAAAGAAAGCCAAGCAGGACAAAAACAAACTTCTTCTTCTAAGACAAGGTAACAATAATCTTCATAGTTCTTGTACATACCATGTTTTTTGTACATATCTTGCATATCTATTTCCTAGAAGATAATATGTTCAAAGAGAAATTATACCTATGGAAGAACAACAAGATAAGGATTTCTATCACAATTAATACAAGTCAAGAAATACACATGAAAGGATGGAGTACATCAACAACCCCTAGTAACAATTCATGTGGAAGTTATTGCATAAGTAACCGCTGCAAGATAAGCC
>ML811239.1:33947-47970 GCA_009831015.1 Picea engelmannii | reverse complement strand
AGTAAACGAGACATACCTCTACTTGAGCCATCATATCGTCCGCAATATCCATGGATTGGAGTTTACATCAAATGAATGCAAAGATTGTTCTCCATAATAATTGAACAAAGAACATATGTAGAACAACCTCAAGTCTTTGAGGTATACCAGGAAGATACCTTTGTATGTAGATGAAAGAAGACAACTTGGTGGAGAACCTCCAATGCACAACAACAACATGGTGAAAACTTTCTATAACAGAGATATTGTATCAGAATGGCTACTTAGAACTTCAGGATGATGGATTACCAATCCATGACAAACTCTCATGATAGCAGAAAAAGTACCACTTGGATATGTTCCAGTTTGACCCTTGCCACAATGTTGTAAACTAGCAGGAAACAAAAGAGATGAATCCAACTATGATATATTATAATGATCAGAGCTATATGAAGTCTTCACAGAAAACCAGTGTTCCAGAAAAACGGAAGTACATTGAGATCAAGAATTACATTCTCTGTGATGAGGTCTAGAGAGGAGAAGTGGTTCTCTAATATATCTCCACAAATGAGCAGATAAGCAAATATTTTGGTAAATCCTCTGTCCAAGATGAAAGAGTTTGCATACTCAAGAAACAAGTTGTAGCTCATGGATAAGACTTCCTAATTGAAAAGGGAAGAGATGACTCCCAGGTTAGGAGGGAGCACTGATGTGTTATTGATTTATGGACAATCATTTTTTAGTTCAAAAAATGGTCCAGGATGAGCAGTTCCTTTCTAGTTCGGAAAGTGGTTTGAGATTTCTGATGGATAGGCATTTTCTAGTTCGAAAAATGGTCCAGATCGAACGATCATTTTCATAATGAAAATGGTTCGATGGATTGTTGATGTACCATAGACAGTGATTCCCTTGTGGCCAGTGTGGGGGAATGGTCTAGGACAGTCTTTCTTCTTGACGATCACTCTTAGTAGTGGTCAAGAATACTGGTCCACCTCATTGGACAGTCATTCTTTCAAAGCTCACAGTTGTGATTAGTTTCGAAGAATGGTCAGTTTTGGAGGTTGGTGCAGGCAGTCATTTCCTTAGGAAATGGTCCGGACAATCATTCCCTAGGGTAGATTCATTCTCTCCAGGTTTCACTTTGTTTAGTGTCCAAGGAATGGCCCATATAGGTGAATGTTCCAGGTTCAACAATTAGGGACATGTATTCCCTAGGGAAAACTCATTCTCTCCAGGTTGCACTTTGTTTAGTGCCGGAGGAATGGCCCAGATAGGTGAATGGTACAAGCTTAGAAATCAGGACAATTATTCTTCCTTGCTTGAGAAGAATAATCCAGATAGCTCATCATTGATTTTTTACCTTCTGAGGGAAGATGCTCTTCCAGATCTTACAGATGTGAGTGGAAGAATGGCCTGGATGATTCAGTTTATATCATAACATTTTTTTCTGTGTAGGTTGATATCAGATGATATGATTGTTATGGAGACTGTATGTCTCTAGACAATATATGTATACTACTGTGGTGGATGTGTTCCACTGATTGTGACTATATGTCACTGATCATGTATCTGTGTGCTACTTGGTGTGGCAGTGTACAAGTGGATTGTAGTTGTGTACTACTATGGATAGACACATTTGTGTTCTCTTGAATGACATTGTTCTGATAGCCTTGAAAACTATCAGTAGTGTTGAAAATGATTATCAGCTAGATGGATGATCAATGGATAGAGATTCCCCAAACGAAAAATGGTCCAGGACATTTATTATTCTAGGACATATGTCTGGATTAGAAGAATGGTTCTTTTGTCACTCTGTTGAGTGAGTGACTTATCTAGCATCATGTCTGATTACTCAGATGGAGTATGGTTTCAAGAGATGATGCAGTTGATGACACTGATAGTGATGATGGTGCTCATGATGTAATCATGAGATAGTCTATATGACTATGTTGATGCTACCGAGTGAATAGTATGTTTGTGCTCAAGACCATTACCTTAAATACCTCCCTATCTAGGAGGGAGTGTTGATATTATGGTAGTTGCAGGAGGTATTTAGATCCATGTGTAAACCTGATGAGAATAGAATATTCCGGGAAGCAAGAAAAACCCTAATTAGTTGGCTAATAACCCTAGAATACAAGTCAGCTCAAGAGGATAATTTGTATTAGGTTACTAGCCTCCAAGAGAAGAATTCAGCTAAAGGAAATGTTATATACTAAGTAAATTGGCACCCAAAATGAGAAGTCGGCCCAGGTAGTCTGCCAAAAATAGTATAAATATAGGAGGCCAGTCTTTATTCTGGACAGTATTCTCAAAATTGCAAAAGAAACACTTGTGTGCACTGCAGTTGGCCAGTTTGTGCACAAGTTTGGAGGAGAGTTGTTGTTGCAGCTGTTGCAACTAGCATATTTCAGTTTTGGCTTGGACTATCTCTTGGTTATGGTTTGTACTCTCTGATCAACTCTTGTTACTCTTTCTTGGTGCACTGTCCTTGAGAGAAAGGTGTGCCACCTTTGTTTGGCTATCTAGCCTAGGGTTTTCTTCTGGAATGATTCTCTGTCAAGGTTAAGGTGCTCAGGGGTGGCTTTGGCCTATGGTTGGCTGACAATATTGCTATATTTTCTATGGTTAAACGAGCACATCCATTACTTTCTAACACTTTTTCCCAACACTTTATGATGGAACATTTTGGCCAAGGAAAGAATATCCTAGTGCGCCTTATTCCAACACACCTATTGGAACTCTCAGAAGGAAAAAATGTCAAGGTTGAGATTTTGGGTCACAATCAACGTTTGACCTGTCAAAATCAAAGTTTGACCAACTATCAGTCAACAAAAATTATGAATGAAAAGGAAGATCATCTACAATATTCATCTCTTGCAGGATCCATTGAAGATAACATGTGGATAATTGACAGTGGAGCTTCCAGGCATATGACAGGAGACCTCAAACCAAGTCAAGCTCTCCAATTTGAATGAAAAGAAGACATCTCACAAAGTAGAACTTGGAGACAAGAATACCTATCCAGTCAAAGGAATTGGTCAAGCCTCCATCAAATTGGAATCATGTAACAATGTTAATTTGAGTAATGTCTTATATGTACATGGTTTAGAAAATAATCTTGTATCTATATATTGCTTAGAAGACAAAGGAAATAGAATAGCCTTTGTAGATGGTGAAGTATTATCTTGATCTAGAGACTCCAGCATAGATAATGCTAGAGTTATTGGAACTCGTGAAGGCGGATTATACAGACTACTAGAACGAAATGATGAAGCTCTTATACATGATGAATTCAATCCCAATGAACTTTGGCATAGAAGTTATGCTCATATTAACTATCAAGCATTACCTTTCCTTAAGAAAATGGTGGTAGGAATACTATAACTACAATATGTACATGAAGGAATTTACAGAGGATGTGCACTTGGTAAGAATCTTAAGAAGCCATTCTCAAGTAGCAATAATAGATCTAAGGAAATCCTAGATCTAATACATTCAGATGTTTTCGGTCCGATGCCAGTCAAATATATAGGAGGTTCTCTTTATTATGTAAACTTCATAGATGATTACTCAAGAAAGACTTGGTTATATCTCTTGAAGATAAAGGATGAATTTTTCAACAAGTTTCAGGAATTCAAGGCAGAAATAAAAAACCTCACAAATAAGAAAATAAAGACTTTGAGAACATATAATGGAGGAGAATACAGATCCAAGGAATTTTTTTCCTTTTGTAAGTCAGCATGGATTAGGAGGGAGTTAACCGTTCCTCATAATCTTCAACAAAATGGTGTAGCAGAAAGGAAGAATAGATCCATTGAAGAAACCACGAAGGCACTAATGAATGATCAAAGTATATCCATGTTCCTATGTGGAGAAGCATCCATGACAACAATATATGTTTAGAGCAGAAGTCCTCACCGCATATTGAAGGATATGACTCTGGAAGAAGCCTTCTCAAGAAAGAAACCTAGTGTGGAACACTTAAGAATATTTGGTTGTCCCGTTTACATTCACGTTCCCAATGACAAAAGGAAGAAACTAGAACCCTCAAGAAGGAAAGGCATATTTTTTGGATATAGTGAATCCTCAAAAGCCTACATAATATATATTGCAGAACAACATAAGATTGAAGTCAGCAGAGACATAAATTTCAATGAGAAGTTGGATTTCAAGAAGTCTATAGAAGACTCCATGGAAGAGGAATATGAAGAAACTAAAGAAGAAAGCATCAATTTTCCAGAAAGTCAGAATGAAGAACTAGAACAACTTGATCATCCAATGCAACCATGTGGACCTATTGAATCAATCAATATACCCAAAACTAGAAAACGTCCAGCTTGGCTTGAAGCTACTCTTCAAGAAGAAGAAAGAATCAAAGCTCCAAGTGGTACTTTGATAGAAATAAAGAAGCCCAAAAGATTCTCCAACTATGTAGCATGTATGACAAAACTTATAAATGAAGAACCCACCAGATTTGAAGAAGCAGTTCAAAAGAAACAATGGAAAGATTCCATGACAGAAGAATACCAGTCTATCATGTAAAATGACATGTGGGAAATTGTGCCTAGACCCAAGGAAAAATCAGTGGTAACTTCAAAATGGGTCTACAAGATCAAACATGCGGTAGATGGAATCATAGATAAATACAAGGAAAGGTTTGTGGCTAAGGGGTTCTCCCAGAAGGAGGGATAATATTATGATGAAACCTTTGCTAATGTTGCTAGATACACTTCTATTAGAGCCATTATGTCCCTTGTTGCTTCCATGGGATGGAGTTTACATCATATGGATGTAAAGACAAATTTTCTCAATGGAACAATTGAAGAAGAAGTGTACATTGAAAAACCTCAAGGCTTTGATATCCAAATCTCTACAAGGTTGTGAACAATGCACCTGTGATTCTACTATTGTATGTCGACAATTTAATCTTGACAGGTGCAAAGTATCTCATCACCCAGTGCAAGAAGGATTTAGATTTAGAATTTGATATGAAAGATCATGGTCTCACGCATTATTACTTGGGACTAGAAGTATGGCAAAAGCGTGGTGAAGTCTTCCTTGTACAAGGAAAGTATGTAGTAAAAATCCTTCAGAAATTTAGAATGATGGATTGTAAATCCATGGCCACTCCTATGAACAAAGACATAAGAAAAGTGTGAGACTCAGATTCTAATCCAGTAGATCTGTCCCTGTATCGATAATTGATTGGGTTGTTGATGTATCTAGTGAATACTCGACCAGATATTTGCTTTCTTGTAAACACTTTAAACCAGTTCTAGGTGGAATCGAGACATGAGCACTGGATAAATGCAAAGCATGTTCTAAGATATATTTGTGGGAGGTTAAACTATGGTTTAAGATACACCTCAACCAATGATATACAACTTCATGGATTCACAAATTCAAATTGGGCAGGGAGTGCAGAAGACATAAGGAGTACTTTAGGGATGTGTTTCATCTTGGGATCTACTATGATATCATGGGCCAACATGAAATAGAAGTTTGTCGCACTCAGCACTGCAGAAGCAGAATATATTGTAGAATGTGAAGCATGTACCTAAGAAGTATGGCTGAGGAAGTTGATTTATGGACTATTTGATTAGGTACTAGATTCGACTGTAATATACCGTGATGATCAAATTTGTATGAGGCTATCAGAACACCCAATGTTTCACGACTGGTCGAACCATATTGAGATCAAATACTACTTTATTCATGATAAATTCCAGGAAGGAGAAGTGAAACTCCAATATATCTCCATAGATGAGCAGGTAGCAGATATTTTGACAAAGCCTTTGTCTAGAATAAAGTTTGCATACTTAAGGGACAAGATCATGCTCATGCAGATAAATACCTTAGTTGAAAGGGAAGAGATGGATCCCCAGGTTGGGAGGGAGAACTGATATGTTATTGATATATGGAAAGTCATTTTCCAGTTCATAAAATGGTCCAGGTCGGGCAGTCACTTTCCAGTCCGAAAAGTGGTCCAATATTTCTGATGGACGATCATTTTCCAGTTCAAAAAATGGTCCATAACAGACAATCATTTTCATAATGAAAATGGTCCGATAGATTTTTGATGTACCATAGATAGTGATTCACCTTGTGGCCAGTGTGGGGGAATGGTCTAGGACAATCATTCTCCTTGGAAGTCACTCTGAGAAGTGGTCAAGTAGAATGGTCTGCCTCTCCAGGTAGTCATTCTTTTGAAGTTCACAGTTGTGAGCAGTTTCAAAGAATGGTCTGATATACGAGGTTGGTGCACGACAGTAATTTATACAGAAAATGGTATGGATAGTCATTCCCTAGGGAAGACTCATTCTCTCCAGGTTTCACTGTGATTAGTGCCGGAAGAATGGCCCGGTTAGGTTGAATGGTCCAGGTTCAGAAATCAGGGACAATTATTCTTCTATGCTTGGGAAGAATAGTCCAGATAGCCCATGGATGATGTTTAACTTTATGACTGAAGATGTTCTTCCAGATCTCATAGATGTGAGTGAAAGAATGGCCCAGATGACTAAGTTTGTATCATGATATTGTTGATATCAGATGATATGATTGTTGTAGAGACTGTATGTCTCTATACAGTAGTTGTATGCTACTGTGGTGGATGTGATCCACTGGTAGTGAATGTGTGTCATTGGTTAGTAGCAATGTGCTACTAGGAGTGGTTTTGTACAACTGGATAGTAGTTGTATACTACTACGAATAGACACAGTTGTGCTATATTGGATCGAATTGTTTTGATTTCCATGGAGACTATCTAGTTGGATAGTGATTATGGTGCTCGTGATTTGATCAAGAGATAGCCTATGTATCTATGATGATGCTACCAGTTGAATGGTTTGTTTGTGCTCAAGAACATTTCCTTTAATACCTCCCTAGCTAGGATGGAGTGTTGATAATTATGGTAGTTGTGGGAGGTATTAACCTCTATGTGTAACCCCAACGAGACTAGAATATTTTGGGAAGCAAGAGAAACCCTAAAACGTTGGATAATAACCCTAGAAGACAAGTTGACTCAAGAGATTAATTAATACTAAGTTATTAGCCTCCAGGAAGAGAAATCAACCTAGTCAGGTGAGTTGGAGAAGAATAAATAGAGGGAGCTAGAGATTATTTAGTCTCACTCACTCATAATTGCATAAGGACTAGAGGTGTGCATGACTGGTGGAGAACTGCAACTATTGCAGTAGTGACTTAGTATTGGGTTATGGTTTGGACTTTCTATTTGGTCTTTGGCTGTTGTTTCTTGGCACACTAGCCTTGGAGAGAGGTACGCTACCTTGGTTGACTATTGGTCTGCTTATGGAATTATTTTGTCTGTCAAGGTTAAAGGTGCTCAGGGGTGGCCTTTGTGCCTATGGTTGGGTGACAATATTGCTATATTGTCTATGGTGAAAACAAGCACATCTCTTATATTCTAAAAAAATGCACTGGTAACAATCGAGACCCGTTCATAAAAATGTTGGAGTAGGTAGTTCTCGATTAGTAAATTTGGAACGATTGCGACGTCTGTGCAAATAAAGAAAATGAACTTGATTGTGAAGGGAGGCCCCAATTTGAGAATTAGTTGGATCATGGAATATGTATTATGTGGATTAGAATAGAGAGGAGGAAATTCATGTCCTTATAATACAATGGTTCAATGACCAAAGTTTAAAAACTTGCAACATGTGGCACTACACTATCTAAACTAAAGGATCCATTTTTGTTAACAAGGTGTGAATTTACCCACTATATGGTGATAAATCACAACTCCTATGGTGGGAAGAGAAATTCCAACCATTGATTCGTAAGATTGGAATGATTTAGAATGAATGCATTTTTCTTGAAGTGAATGAAAATCACGAATGTGAATGATAGGGAATCTTTATTGTGGGATGCAAAGTAATGTGCGAGTATTTAGAACCCACACTATTGTAGAGAGGTAAATGATATTCATTACAATGCATCAAACCATCATTATCCTATGCAGTACCCAAGAGTAATTTTGACCATAGGATGAATGAGATTTATAAGATGTTTAAGATATATGGTTTGATGGATATTTTTCATTTTTTGTTCTTCCTTATGTAGTTGTAGTCCATTCCTCACACTGACAAATAAGGGTTGTGGGTGGCCATTTGCAAGCACCATTGGCCATCCATTGTCTCCTAATAGAAAGAGAAAGTAAAATTCATTAGTGTGTTTCTTAGTATTTAAGCTCCTCCATTATCGTGTCTTTCAAATTTGTCCCCCCAATTTCCAAATCAGACCCCTTTTTATATTTAATTCTCGATTCCCTTCCCAGATCCCAAAATTATCCTTCCTCCTCCATATTTTATGTAGATGGGTTTGATTTTGAGATTGGGCTCGATATCCAAATCTGTTCCTCCTCTCGAACTTTGAGTTCTCCTCCCGAATTATGAACTCTTGCCTCAAATCAATAACCCTTTGAATAGAAGAATTAGTTCTCATTTTTATATACGCTTGAAAGTGAAAGAGATCCAAATAGATAGTTGTTGTAACCATTCTACCTTTAAGGTAGGGAATATCTTAATAGTTTTATTTGATTAAAATAATGTAGTTCAACCTTCAGTTGATAAGATTCATAAGAAGAGAAAAATCACTCGAAACTAACTTGGATTCCAAGAGAGAAAATAACTTGACTCCATGAGACTTAAGAATCTAGAATATGCTCTATATATTCTTTGAGAAGTACTTGTAGAAAATTTATTCCAATGAAATATTTTTTAATAATTATATGCTCTAACATTTCATCTTATATTTTGAAATGTTTATTAATATTCTCATTTCTTGGCTTTGGATAACAAATCAGAATCCCTAAACCAACTATGTTATTTTTATAGATTATTCTACTATGAAAAACATTATTAACTCTGGCCAAAAGGATAACATTTTAAAATTGAAGGCCCCAATTTGATTTTCAAATCAGGACAAGGGAAGAGGTAAACAAGTGAAAAGAGGATCCAATTTGGTAATTGGGGCCAATTTCCAAATCAAGATTATAAAGATTTGAGGCAAGAGTTCAAAGTTCTAAAAAAATGTTCAAAGTTCAAACAAAGGACTTGAAATATTCAAAAAGTTTGAACCAGGTCCAAGGGAAAGTTCAAACAAAATAGAAGAGGTGATAGGAGGATCTGATTTGGCGATCATGATCAATTTCCAAATCAAGTGTTCAATAAAGGAAGGTGGGGAAAGGGCCTGATATAAAAGTTGGAGGATTGATTAAGTGATCAAAGAGAAGAAGGGACCTGATTTTGAAAACTTGAATTTGAACTCGAAAAAGGAAGTTAGACTCGAAGAGAAGAAGAAAAGAAACTCAAACTTAAAAGAAAACTTGAAATTGTTGGTGATAAAATGGCTCCAATTTGAAAATCAAAGTTGATTTTGGGATTGAGAAAGAAGTCAAAAAATGAAGGCAAGAAGAGGCTTGATTTGAGGATCATGCCTGATCTAGGAATCAGAGAATGAATTTAGCAAGTAAAAAGGAAAGGGGTTGATTTGACGCTTGATCCCAATTTGAAAATCAAGGGGGGAAATGGAAAAGAAAAGTAAAGAAGGGCCCAAATATCATTGAAAATCGGAGTCCAAAAGAGTTCAAAGAAAGAAACACAATTTTAAAGGAAAAAAGTTTAAAGAAGGAAACAAACCAAGTTATAATCAAGCAAGTAAAACATGAAGGCTCAGACAATCAATCAACGCAGATAGGCCCTTCTACTCAAGCAGGGAAGAACTCAAAAAATGAAGGTAAATAATTGGGTGATTCACAAATTTGTGGCCACTGAACCAAAATACTAGATCTAACGATCAACTCCAACAAAAATCCACAAAAGAATCCAAAGGAAAGCTTGTTGGGGAGCCACAATAATCCTCGAAACTCTAAGTAGAATGGATAACATTTTTTTTAGAGAGCCTCCCGTGATGAGCATCTCCCACATTACAACCTATATGTTACTAGATGAGAATTGAAATTTGACCACCCTAGCGATAACCTGTGGCCAATTTTTAGGAGACTCAATACAGAATTTGAGCCCGATTTGAAAATCAGGGGGGGAATTGAAAAACAAAGTAAAGAAGGGATCCAATTGTCATTGAAAATAAGAGGCCAAAAGAGTTCAAACAAGGAAACTCAATTAAGTAAGAAAGTTTAAGGATGGAAACAAACCAAGTCATAACCAAGCAAGTAAAACATGAAGGCTCATCCAACTTAACCATCTAAAAGAATGACCAAGATGCAAGTCAATGAGGAATCACACCCTGTGTGTTGACACCTCCACAGTGATAAGTACAATTAACCACTTAATAGTTTCGTTTGAAATGGTTAATTGACATGTTTGATTTTTCTTATATGGTTACAAGGTCATAATGGGTTTAATTTAGGCATTTAAGATTGTTTGGTGATTGTCAAATTCACTTGAAGTTTTCACATATATGATTAGAGTTAGCTCTTTTGTCATCTCCCTTAAATTGATTTTGAGTCGATGAAGTTTATGGCTCAATCATAATTCCATATTTATTAAGCACTAATATTTTCGTTGTGGTCTCTAATGTTAAGAATTAGGATGGGTGGCTAAATGGGCTTCAATATGTGGGATAAGTTATTCAATGAAATTTTTGTGCGGAATTGCAATGGCTTGCCTTGCAGGATTTGTTCAACCCTCAACCTTTCTATGGATTTAATGTCATTAGCAAATTTCTAGAATTACCATCACAATGATGGGTTTATTATATAATATTACATTTTATTGTTGTTATTATTGCTACACATTAAAAGGTGGACTTCTTTAGGATTAGGTGTTAGCTATGGAGTATTTATCTAGTCAAATTCACCTGAGCATCAAGCCTCATAGCCTTGCATTAAGGTTCATTCCTTTAAATCTCATGCCACATGGCCAATGCAAACTAGAACAAGAATGTAACATTGGGGATTGGTTCAATCAATGCACCTACCAAGTGACATGTAGTTGAATGATGAAATGTGGGCATGGAACAAGAACACATGCTATGATGTGACTACATTAATGTCAACAAGGGGTGGGTGTGTATTGAAGGACATGCCTTATTCATTGAGAATATTATCAGAGTATGCCCATCGATGGGGTGATTCTTTCATTTTGAGGTTGATCTATCAATCACATGCTTTGGTTGGTTCGTTCACTACACCTACCAAGTGACATGCAACTGAATGATCAAAGGTATGCATGGAACAAGAAAACAAGATATGAATTGGCTACATTAATGTCAACAAGGGTTGGATGTGTATTGAAATGTGTTCCCTACACATTAAGAATATTATCAAAGTATGCCTACTACTTGGGTGATGCTTTCATTTTGAGGTTGATCTATGAATCACATGATTTGGTTGATTCAATCAATGCACCTACCAAGTGACATTTAGTTGAATGATCAAAGGAGGCCTTGTTGATCCTTTTATGCTAATTGATTATGCATTTTTATGCCCATTGAGAGCATCATAACTTAATTTGTGCAATGAGGATGACACATGACTAACTTGGTATGGACCATTGTTATTAATCCTATATGTTGGTGCATACCAAGGAGTTCGTTGTTGGCTTGTCTTTGTCTCCTTAGAGTGCACTCTCTATGTTCAACACAACCATGTCTACTACTCATCTCAAGGTCCCTAAGCTAGTGCATATAAGCATTCAAAGAAGTCCATCTCTGGCTTCCTCTAGGTCAACATGGAGCGGGGAAAAGGTTTTCATTAGGTTAATTGGGATCTTCGTTGTACTCCCAAGGAATTAGAGGTGTGGGGATTCTTAGAACTCATACCTAATCTTGTGTTGTGTGCTAAATGGGTTATTAGGTTGTTAGAAGGCATCGAGGCCTAGAAAGTCCTTCAAAATTGCATTTATGAAAAAGTTCCCTTAGGTAATAAATTGTGGGCAAGCATAAATTTGCAAACTCTAATTACTACCCCAACTGTTGGAACACTTTTAAAATAATAAGCATGAAGTTTTACCCTTTTTCTTTTTACTTCATCTCAACACTGAATCCCATTAATAAGTCATTTTTTTCTTCTATCCTTAAGGAGTACACAAGGTCCATCGTCGATCCATTTCCCCCATCGATCAAATGATCCCTTTCTTCCTGAACGTTTGGATTCGTCTGAATATTAAAAAATTCAAGTCTCTAGAGACTTTCTTTGGAGTTCCAGATTTCGGAGTTCTGCACTTCAGGCATTTCACCATGTAGCAACTCCAAAATCTCAATATCTGAAAGGTGTTCAAAGGATCTTAGTCATCGTACACGTGTACCTTCCTAAGCTTTGACAATATCATTACGAGTAGTGACCCGTAGAAACATCCATAAAGTTGTTTTGTCGATACCCGAAGCATATAGATACCAAAAAGCTAAACTCATTTTAAACAAGTTAATCTCGATTAATATTTAATTAAATAACTTCGCACTTTCGGAGTTCAAATATTTGCCATCCACTGCACTCAAATATCACGAATCACGAAACCCTGAAATACTTGGACATAAGAACGATTATTTACTGGATAAAACATGATTAAAATTAATTAATCACTTCATGATTTCATGTTTTGGGGATCCTGTCTCAAGCAACTACCAAAATCTCGAGGTCCGAAAATCTGAAAAAACACTTAACGATAAATGTTATTAACTAATGCACTAATAAGGATTATATCGTGCTTAATTTTTCACTGAATCATGGCTCGGGTGAATTCAAATGTTATTTGTCAAAACTTCTAATCACGAACCACCAGACATTAATGACATTAATAATCGATCTACGACAATCATTTCAAATAAGATCTCGGACCACCGCCTAAATCTTTCCATTAAGGAAAGTGAATGCATCGTCAGTAAAGTATTCATAACTCAACACATGTAAGGGAAAGGGATATTGAAGTTTAAATTTCATTTGCGTTTTCATAGAAAATAAAGTTTGATCAAGATAAGAAGTTTGTGCATTTCCTGTAACATGTAACAGAAATTCTGAGCTGGTGATATCATGGCTCCACAGAGACTAGCTAAAGCGTATGTTGAAAACTCGAGGTGATATAATATTGAAAACTTAGGAGGCCAATCTAGTTGAAAGTAAAAGGTTAGCCAGGGAAGTGACGAAAACTTGTGAAGAAGCATGTTCTTCACTCGACAAAGAATCACTAGACATTGAAAGAGATAGTATCTCTGAAGCCCTAGGGAAAAATGATATAGAAAAAAAAACAATTTAATTCCAAGACAAGCATGGAAGAAGCCCAGGCCGCAATCCTGCAATTGAAACAAATTGACATTATCCAGATTAATAAGTGGATAGTCAATCCTAGTATGAAACTACAGTCTATATCTTTAGAAACTAGGAGAATGGAAGATAGGTTGCCTCACGTAGAAAATCAGTTAGATACTTTTGAGGCGAATGACACAACAGAGCCTTCCAGGTTCGTGGTGCAGTTCATAGGCAAATGTGCTGAATGTGTCGAGAAAGGAAAAGCCAACACATCCGGGAACAAATGAGACAACGTGTGCATACCATATACACATGTCATGATTAGAGGCTAGTTGTTTCTGAGTTGGAGGACAAGAAGAAGAAACATCTCTGTCAGCAAGTGAAGAGACATAGAAGATACAAATGAAATTATTCAAATTTTACATATTGTAATATTTACTGTTTTTGAATTATGAGAATTCCAACCGCCTAGGGTTGAGATCATTTTTGCATAAATACATAGTTTGAAGACTTAACAAAGGATGCTTCTTACCGAATGTAATAGAGATGACTCTCCTTTTATGAGAATTAATACAAGTGCAGACTATTAGAATATAGAAGATTGTGTGCTCATTTTACCATTGATGATACCCTCGTCACCCAACCATAGGCCGAAGCCACCCTCCGAGCACCTTAACTTTGATTGAGAATTACTCCAGAAGCAAACCCTAGGCTAGATAGCCAAACAAGGTGTAGCGCATCTTCCTCCAGGGATAGCGCACCAACAATAGCTGATCAGATAGTCCAAACCCTATCCAAGAGATAGTCCAAGCCAATACT
>ML811239.1:1404-28379 GCA_009831015.1 Picea engelmannii | reverse complement strand
TTGTCATGTTATGTCATTATTTTCATTTGAGGATTAATTCTTATTCAACTAATGGAAGAAAGGGAACCTTTCAAAAGATTCCTTTATTTTTCTGATGCCTGAAATTATTCTTTAAGCCTTAGTTTTAATATTAGGAACAAAATATTTTTGGCGCCGTTGTCAGGGACAAAGAAACAAAGTTATTTTTCCCTGGGAGAACGACATTGTAACGTTCTGTCTTTGATAGTGAACAAAGATTGAACACTATATTAAGGATTTTTATCTTTCACTTGGCGACTCCACTACAGATAAACTGGCATTCGATCAAAAGAATACAAGGAAGAACCCAGACGATCAACAGATTATGCATGTATCTGATCCTGAAAAGTTGTTAAAACCCAAGGGATACTTCAGGTCTATCGCTTCATCTTTAGGTAATAAGTACCAACCAAAATTAACTCAAGTCAATACTGAGATTCTGGTCGAAATATTAACTCTTGAAGAAATTTTTGAACAAATTCCTTCTGCGGAAGCTTCAACTATTGAAACTGTGATAAAGATTGAGATTGACCCGTCCGATACTCAGAACAGTCTGAATAAAAGACCCTCTTCTATACCTGCTATCGCTACTTTTCTGTCTACCCCATCCTCACCTGAAACCAAGGTTTATGTTCTCAGAAATCCCGAGGAGCGCACCTTATACCCCGATTCGTCTCATGATGGTTCACCTATCTATACATCTTGTAAGTATGAAGAAGCCAATCCATGTTTTCCATTCCCTCCTCTTCTAGATTTCACGCCTTATAACAATCAGTTTCCAGTTTTTTCTTCACTACAGCCTGAGGAACTTGAACAATCACCTTTTCGGTCCCTAGCAGTTTACAAAAACTCTCTCTTTAACTCCCAAATTTCATCCCCTCAACATCAAATGGCTATTGTTGGAGGAGGTGGCAATGGAGTTGGAGGCGGTGCTGGAGGAGGAGGCAGTCAAGGACCACCACTTCCACCCCCTAGGATTTTTTCCAAAGTGGCGGCCATATATGCTCCTTTAGTCCTTCCCCCTGTCCTTCATGATTTACCAGAAAATTATATGAAGAACTTACCGAAATTCATGAGAGAAGAAGGCTTAACTGCCACATAGCACATAAACTTTTTTGACCAATTCACTGATATCCCTAGCATTGAGCATGAGGATGTTTACTCGATACTTTTGGTGCAAATTTTTGAGGTACAAGTAAGAACATGGTTTCGAGGGCTCCCAGTAGGTTCTGTAGCATCTTATGATGTGCTAGAAAATGCCTTTTTAAGGCAGTGGGGAGAGAAAAAAGATCACTTGTATTATCTGACGGAATTTGGGGCTCTAAGGAAAAATAATTCTAAATCAGTCCTAGAATTCACCCAGAGGTTCAATAAACTCTATCATAAGATTCCAACAGAAGTTAAACCCTCTCAGCCCGCAGCTAAAGTGACTTTCGTAGGAGCTTTCGAGCCCGACTTTGCCCTAATTTTGAGGGAAAGGAGATCTGTTGACCTGACAAGAATGTAGGACGACGCCATCAAAATCGATTTGAACATGATGGCATCGGGTAAACTAAAAGAAAAGGTTGAGACGGGAACCAAAGAAACCAAACGATTCAAGGAACAAGCTGGACCCTCCGGATTTGGGAGGTCCGCGGAAGACAAAATGGATGACATGGCTAAGATAATCAAAGAGTTATCTAACAAAATATCTAGAATGGAACTAGACCAAGATAAACCTGATCCTTTTGCTAGGAGAGATTTCAACAGGAATCCCAACCCCCAAATCCAACAAAGACTAGTAAAAAATGAGGATCATAAAATCAAAGCTCCTTTTAAAACAAAAAACTTCATGCAAAGTGATGATGTACAAGACTATGAGGGGTTAGTTGAAGATATAAACAACCTTGGTGATAACGACCAAGAACCTCACCTAACCAAACATGATTACAAAAGGTCTTTAGATAAAGAACCACTGTCTGGAAATGAGAAAAGTATAAATAATATGGGAGGGTCTGATTATCAAGGAATCGTCGACTCTATAATGGTCGAGCTTCAACAAAAATATAATTTAAGGCCTAGAGATAAAAATTCTACAACTTCTCCACCGAAGAAGATCTTGTCGAGAAGTAAAACTAATGAGGCAACTCAACCATCCACTAAAACGCAAGCTACCAAAACAAAGACAACTGAAACAACAACAACGCAGACTAATAGGCTAGAAAATAGAGAAACATAGATCCCAACTAGAGAGGTCGAAAAGACGATTGGAAGTTTCAATCTGGAAAATGAAATTAATAAAATTAAAATTCCTGTACCTCTGGTTGAATTACCAAAAAATTCGATGTATAGAAAACAAATTGCCAAGATGATAAATTTCTCAGATGTTGAAAGTCATGCGGATGCTATTAATCTAGAAGATGATAGACCCGCTGTAATGTTTGGTCCGCATATAAAAAATGCTAAAGACCTTGTCGCTCCTTTTTATATTACGTTGACTGTGCATGATCACCTACTACATAACTGTATGTTGGATTCTAGAGCCTCCCACAACTTAATGCCCAAAGTTATTATGGAAAAACTGGGTCTCAAGGTTACTAGACCATACTGAGATCTGTATTCTTTTGATTCAAGAAAGGTTAAGTGTCTCGGTATGATTAAAGATTTGGTGGTTAATCTTGCACAAATCCCTGTCAAGAGCATTCTCATGGATGTAGTCATTGTTGATGTTCCTGCAAAGTATGGCATGTTGTTATCTAGGTCTTGGGGTGCCAAACTTGGGGGATCACTTCAATTGGACATGGCATATGCTACGATCTCGATTTTCGGTGGACAATTCACCCGTCTATATAAAGAAACAAGGTTGGTGTATACTTTAAGTGACCCACAGTACCCAAATAATTACCTATTATATGTCGTCGATCAAAACCTAGGGAACTGTATATTATCAATTGATGATGGTTTCGACGAATGTATAGAAGAAGAAAACAAAAAATAGAAAAAACAAACAAAAATGTAAATAGTATAGGGGTTTGGAAAATGTTTTTTGATGGTGCTTTGTCTTGGGAAGGAGCAGGAGCTGGGTTGTTGTTTTTGGTACCCGAAGATGAATTCATTATTCTTTTCTCATACAAATTATAGTGGGACATTGACTATACCAATAACATATGTGAATATGAGGCTTTGGTCTTAGGATTAGCCACTGCCCGGAAGTTGAAAATCAAGAATCTAATAGTTTATGGTGATGATGAATTAATTGTAAAACAGATAAGGCAACAATATCAAGCCAAACATCCAAGGATAAGGTCGTATAGGAAATGTGCCTGGGATCTGATAGAAAACTTTTTCTCATCGTTTAATATTCATCATATTCCCAAGGCGGATAATCAACAAGATGACTCCCTAGCGAAAGCGACTGCTACTTTTATGCCACCTACCATCTTGAAGCTAAAGTATCACATAGAAATGAGGCACCGACCTTCAATACCAAATAATGTTCAACATTGACAGGTCTCTGAAGACGATGAGCAGATCAAGAAATTTCTATAAATGGTGGATGAATTTTCTGAAACACACATTGATCAGGAAAATCAGAATGACCCTACTTGGATCATGTAGGAAGATGAATATCCTCAGAGGTTCCAAGATAAGATTTCTAACCATCGCACGTTGGTGCTAAAAAAGAATCATATTCCTAAGGGTCTGATTCCATTAGAGAGACTTTTTGATCAGGATGATATACCCCTAAAGTCTACCTTGCAACCTCGGCCTGAAGAGGTTGAAGATTGCAATATAGGCACTAAGGAAAACCCTAAACTGGTCAAAATATCTAAATACCTTCCATATGAAATGAAAAGTAAATATGTTGAGTTACTCAAACAGTACAAAGATGTCTTCGCCTGGTCTTACGATGAACTAAAAACTTATGATACCACTGCCATCGAGCATAAAATCCCTTTAAAGCAAGGCATCAAGCCTTTCAGGCAGAAGCTCAGACAAAAGCCTATACTCTTGCCTGTAATAGAAAGGGAGGTAAAAAATCTCATGGATGCAAAGATTATTGTTCCACTCAGGTATTTTGAGTGGGTAGCCAACTTAGTTCCAGTCAAGAAGAAGAACTGTGAAATCAGACTCTGCGTGGATTTCATGAACCTAAACAAATCATCCCTTAAAGACAATTATTTTCTCCCTAAAATGGATCACGTTCTGGAAAAAAGTGGTTGGGGCTAACCGAATGTCTATGATTGATGGATTTTCAGGTTACAATCAAATTGCGGTCCACAAATATGACAAAGAAAAAACCACGTTTACCACTCCATGGAGTACTTTCATGTACGAAAAAAATGCCATTTGGTCTGATGAACGCAAGGGCCACCATTCAATGGACATAGCCTTTGTCAGTGAGAGAGATAAGTTTGCCATTATTTATCTCGATGATTTAAATGTTTTGTTTTGCATCAGTTGGTGCACCTCAAACAAACATTCGAAAAATGTAGAAAATTCGGTTTATCACTCAACCCTAAGAAATCTCATTTTGCAATGCAAGAAGGTAAACTCTTAGGCCATATAATATCTAGAGAAGGAATCAAAATCGATCCAAAAATGGTTGAATCTATAGACACAATCAATATTCCTAGAAATAGAAAAGAAATTCAGTGTTTTTTAGGAAAAATATTTTTTTTTAAAAGATTCATTCCAAATTTCACTGAAATTGTCAAATTGATTACAGATATGTTGAAAAAGGACAGCGAGGTCAAATGGACAACCAAAGCTAAAACATCTTTCGAACGCATCAAGAAGGTAATAGGAGAAGCACTGGTGCTAGCCAGCCCATATTACATGAAAGAGTTCTTGATCTTTTCATTCGCATATGAGCATACTATCGCAACAATGCTCTTACAGAAGAACGATGAAGGTTTCGAGCAGTCGATAGAATTTTTTAGTAAAAGCCTCATAGACGCTGAGTTGAAATATAATATACTGGAAAAATAGGCATATGCTATGGTGAAAGCCCTCAAAGATTTTAGGACTTACGTGTTGCATTCCAAAATAATTTCCTACGCACCAACCAACTCTGTTAAAGATATATTGGTTCAACCAGATAGTGATGGAAGGAGGGGTCGATGGCTAGCCAAGATTCAGGAATTTGATCTTGAGGTCAAACCGACTAAACTCGTCAAAGGTCAAGGCCTAGCTAAGCTATTAGCCGAATCGAATTTCAGAGCACTCAGAATAAATCATCTGCAATCTTGTGGAGACCTTCCATATATAGAAGAATTCGACAATCAGACACCTGCAACCCAGATACAAGAAAAATTTTCCACCTCTGCTTGGTATGGCGACATAGTTTCATACCTCTTGAATCTTCAGTGCCCAAGTGATATGACTCCTTCTAAGGCGAGAACATTGAAGCTGAACATGGTGAAGTATTGCATCGTCGACAGACAACTGTATTGGAAAGATCCCCTGGGATTTTTACTAAGGTGCCTGATAGAATCCGAAACAAAGAATGTTATAAATGAGTTTCATGAAGGGGTGTGTGGAGGACACCATGCCTGGAGGGCAACGACCTATAAAATCCTGAGATTTGGATAGCATTGGCCGAAGTTATTTACAGACGTGAATACTAGAGCCTGTAATTCTTTTCAATTATTCTCAGGTAAACAAAAGCTTCCCACACTACCCTTGATCCCAGTCAAGACAGAAGCTCCATTTCAACAATGGGGTCTAGATTTTATCGAATAAATCCATCCACATTCTAGTGTACAACATAAATGGATTATAACCGCCAGGGACTATTTCACTAAATGGGTAGAGGTCGTTTCGACACGAAATGCTACATATTTAGTGGTGATCAATTTCTTAGAAGAAAACATTTTATCAAGATTCAATTGTCCCCAGAAGATAGTCACAGATAATTCCCAAGCTTTCAAATCCATGGCGATGGTTGGTTTTTGTCAAAAGTACAAAATTGTACTAGGACATTCCACAACCTACTATCCTCAGGGAAACAGATTACCCGAGTCATCGAATAAGAGCCTGATTACCATAATAAAAAATGTCTTGACTGAAAATAAGAAAGCCTGGCATGTTCATTTGAAATACGCTTTGTGGGCAAATCGAATAGGCACTAAGAAATCGATCAGAATGTCCCATTTTCAAATGGTGTACGGTACTGACATGGTCCTCCCCATAAATCACGCTTTGCCTGTGATGAAGCTTTGGAAAGATGTGAAGGAAGAACCGAATGATGTTACCAGAAGAATAAACATGCTAGTTGAATTCGAACAAAATAGGGCTGAGGTGGATGAGAAACTTCAGAGATATCAAGATAATATGAAAGATTTGTTTGATAAAAAAACTAAGGATAGGGAATTTCTTCCAGACGACTTAGTTTTGAAGTGGGATGCTAGGAAAGAAGACGTTGGAAAGCACGACAAGTTTGATCACATCTGGTGTGGGCCTTTCAGGATCGTAGCTTTCGAGGGAAAGAATTTGTTCTTACTAGAAAACCTTGACAAGAAAGTCCTTAACGCCCCCATCAACGGGCATTACCTGAAACACTTCATGCAATAATCAGATCCCAAATCACCATTGTACATACCGGTTTGATTTTCTTGTTTTGATTTACGATTTTTTGTTACTTTGGTAAGTTTTTACTTTTACTATAGATAAGACCAGTTTTGTTGATTACATATAAAACATAAATATAAAAACAAGTAACACATCTCGTTTCTTTTTATGCAAGGGTTCTAACATTTCTCATGTTTATTTTCAGATATAATACTTACAGATAGTCGAGGGATAAAGATGAATCAGAAACCGACAATCGTGTTTCAGAACAATTATTTTTCTCACGAGACAGGTGATAAATTAATAATGGTTTTGCTTGAGAATACAAATGAAATACAAGGTACACAATTCTATGATCATTGTTGTTCAAACAAAGATGCTAAAATAAATCTTATAAAATCTAAATAAGGTTGCACTCATGTAAAAAACTGGTCACGTAATCAAAAATTAGAAAAATCCAAAACTCTAAGTCTTCGAATCAAATGAAAATGATACGAAATTAAAAAATAAAAAATAAAAAAATAAGAATAAAAGAAGCTTGCCACTCAAGAAGTAGGTTCGAGTGAAAATAAGATCTCTGTCAAAGTCCTCTGACTTTTCGTCCCATTCGACATCTATCATATCGGAAATATTTTTTTCTATCTTGATTTGCACTCCCTGACCTTAAATCTCCACAGGAAGACAGAGTTTGCCGTGACTCGGGAAGCCTAAAAAAACTAGACCTTCAAAACGATAGTAGGCGAAATTTTTATGATTCCTCTTATTTTAATTGAGATAAATTATGTCTAGGCTAATCCCGATTGCTTTATCCCTTCTATCAGATTTAAAATGATTAGTTTCACTCAAGGAAAGTCCCTAAAAATTAAAAGCTCCCCGTGATAACTTCTCTGTAGGCAAAGGTGTTTTGAAGGTCAGGAGAGGATTAGCCCAGAGTAAGTCAAAGTGAGTTGATAGACCTTCACTACTAAATTATAAGTAGATATCATCCCTTCTATGATACATACAAATTGATTGCCCCCACTTCAGAAATATTAAAATATAAGACAGATGGTGAAAGGAAATTAGAAATTCAATTTCCCCCATCTAGTCCAAAAGAGATGATGAAAGGAAATTTATTTAAATGATTTCCCTCATCTCAACAAAGTGTGAATTGAAGTGGTGAAAGGAAATTCAATGGGAAATGTAGATAACTTCATCGGGGTACTGAACAGGCTCGCTGGCAGTGAAGCAATGTTTATTATATCTGCAAGATTGTTATACATATATACAATGTACTATAGTAGCTAGTTCTCTTTTTGACAAGATCTACATTCTAAACCAACAAGGGAACCCCCCCGTCAAACTAAATCGTCGATTTTACTCTACCTTGATGCGAACAAAATCAACCAGAGTCTGATAGCTCGATTAAAGTTATTTTGATTATCTTAAACAGATCCGAAATCAGTTTCGGGAAAAATAAATCTATTAATAACCTAAACTTGATATTGGTGGACGATCAAGTTTTTGAAAGTTTTTTGAGATACGATTGAAGTCTAATATCCTTTTGTATGTCTTCTCAAAGGTGTTTCCCAGAAACCCAATGATGACTCCATTAACCCAATAAAGGCACTTGGTCTACAGTTCTTCCATGCCTCCCAGGGAGACATGATCCCCAGATGGAGCCTACGTTGGAACACTTTTAAAATAATAAGCCTGAAGATTTACCCTTTTTCTTTTTACTTCATCTTAAAACCGAATCCTAATAACAAATCATTTTTGTCTTCTATCCTTAAGGAGTACACAAGGTCCACCGTCGATCCATTTCCCCAATCGATCAAACAATCCCTTTATTCCCGAACGTTTGGAGCCACCTAAATATTAAAAAAGTCAAGCCTCTAGAGACTTGCTTCAAAGTTTCGGATTTCGGAGTTTCACGCTTCAGGCGTTTCACCATGTAGCAACTCCAAAATCCCGATATCTGAAAGGTGTTCAAAGGGTCTTATTCATCGTACATGTGTACCTTCCTAAGCTTTGACATTATCATTACAAGTAGTGACCTGTCAAAACATCCATAAAGTTGTTTTGCCGATACCCGAAGCATATAGATACCAAAAAGATAAACCTGTTTTAAACAAGTTAATCTCGATTAATACTTAATTAAATAACTTTGCACTTTAGAAGTTCAGATATTTTCCATCCACTGCACTCAAATAGCATGAATCACGAAACCCCAAAATACTTGGAGATAAGAACGATTATTTACTGGATAAAACATGATTAAGATTAATTAATCACTTCGCGATTTCGTGTTTCGAGGATCCTGTCTCGAGCAACTACCAAAATCTCGACGTCCAAAAATCCGAAAAAACACTTAATGATAAATGAGATTAACTAATGCACTAATAAGGATTATCTCGTGATTAATTTTCCGTTGAATCGTAGCTTGGGTGAATTCAAATGTTATTTGTCAAAACTTCTAATGGTGAACCACTAGACATTAATGACATTAATAATCGATCTACGACAATCATTTCAAATAATATCTCGAACCACTGCCTAAATCTTTCCATTAAGGAAAGTGAATGCATCGTCAGTAAAGTATTCATAACTCAACACATTTAAGGGAAAGGGATATTGAAGTTTGAATTTCATTTGTGTTTTCACAGAAAAGAAAGTTTGAGCAAGATAAGAAGTTTGCACATTTCTTATTAAAGGTAACAGAAGTTCTGAGCTCGTGATATCATGGCTCCACAGAGAACAACTAAAGTGTCTATTGAAAACTCGAGTTAATATAATATTGAAAACCTGGGAGGCCAATCTAGTTGAAAGTAAAAGGTTAGCCAGGGAAGTGACGAAAGCTTGTGAAGAAGCATGTTCTTCACTCAACAAAGAGTCACCAGACATTGAAAGAGATAGTATTTATGAAGCCCTGGGGCAAATTGATATAGCAAAATATCAATTTAATTCCAAGACAAACATGGAAGAAGCCCAGGCTGCAATCCTGCAATTGAAACAAATGGACATTATCCAGATTAATAAGTGGATAATCAATCCTAGTATGCGGCTACAATCTATATCTTTAGAAGCTAGGAGAATGGAAGATAGGTCATCTCACATAGAAAAGAAGTTATATGCTTTTGAGGGGAATGACACAACAAAGCCTTCCAAGTTGGTGGTGCAGTTCGTAGGCAGATGTGTTCAGTGTGTCGAGCAAGGAACAACCAACATATCTGAGAACAAATGAGACAACGTGTGCATTCCATTTACACAAGTCATGATTGGAGGTCAGTTGTTTCTGAGCTGGAGGACAAGAAGAAGAAACGTCTCTGCCAACAGGCGAAGAGACAAAGAAGATACAAATGAAAATTTTCAAATTTTACATATTGTAATATTTACTGTTTTTGAATTATGAGAATTCCAATCGCCTAGGGTTGAGATCATTTTTGTATAAATACATAGTTTGAAGACTTAACAAAGACTGCTTCTTGCCGAATGTAATAGAGAGGACTCTCCTTTTGTGAGAATTAATACAAGTGCAGAGATGGATTCTAATTTTTGTGCAGTTTGAGTTATGTTTTCCTCTTGTATTCCATATCGCTAGTTTTTTTTATGTTATTCCTTGATAAGTGAGTGTTTGCAATTTAGTACTACTGTTACTGCAATCACATTAAATCGGTTCTTTGATAAGCAAATAGTTTTTCCTCTGTATTTTCTATAAGTAAATACAAGACTTGTGAGCTACTTGGATCATTGTATCTCATATCCTTTCAAGGGTGCGTTTTTTATTTTCTTCTACTGTGAACAAGGTAAGATTCATCTTCCATTGATGTCTCATTTTGTTTAACAGTTTTTTAAGTTTCCCTCACATCACTTGATTTTATAAATCGACTCAGACGACAAATTACAACCTCTGTCATGTTCTGTCATTATTTTCATTTGAGGATTAATTCGTATTCAACTAACGAAAGAAAAGGCACCTTTCAAAACATTCCTTTATTTTTTTGATGCCTGACATTATTCTTTAAGCCTTAGGTTTAATCTCAGGAACAACACCAACCATTTTCAAGGTGAAGGGAGTGTTTATTGCTCCAAGCATCTTGAATGCCTAGAAAGTTATCAAGCATTTATTGAATTGGAAAGGCAAAATCCTTGTGTTTGGATTATGTTTTAATAGTCACTCTCTTAGGCGGTCCACCATTATGTTGCAAAACGATAAAACCCAGGCCAAGACCATGGTTGTTTGCCATGAGGTTTTTCGAGTGAAGCATTGACAATATTAAAGATTTATTTGATGCACAGACTGAATACTAGGTCGTGTTTCCTATGTTGAAAGATAAATTCAAACTAGCCAATCTAAACAAAATTGTTCTCAATAATCTCAAGGATCTTATCCTCAACACCCTCTTGAAGAAGTTAGGCTTGCAATTCTTGACAACTGAGTGAAAGGCTAGAACTGGAACAAAACCAAGGATTTTAAGAATTATAAACCAATTAATGGTTGCATGTGGCTTTGTTCCCAAATTATATTGGATGGTTGGTTAAACAAGCATTGGAGGCTCAAATCTATAGACAACATCATAATCGGTGAAAAACCATTGGTAGAGTCCAAGGCCTTTTTGGCTTGGTCCCTCATGGGACTTAGTCCTCAATCATTTGTTGATCCACCTTTGTATTGTCCAACCACTAAATTCCATGTGTGGCCATCAAGGAACCTTAAAAAGTGTTCTAGGTCTACAACGATGTTAAATCTACTTGATTCAGAATATCCAAATGGTGTGGTCAATATCTCCCCTCTACCTTCTCATGGAAAGCAGCCTTATTGGTGAAAACCACCCTACACCATCAAGTTTTATGCAGCTCGTAGCTCATTGAAATTGAAGTCTCATTTTTTATTTGGAAGAAATGAGATGACTATGTCTAGCCAAGCTCAACTATCATGGGCTTGTTAGAGATTTGCAACTTCGAGCAATCATTCTCCACAAGAAAGTATAAGAAGACCCATCTATACCATTACAAGAAGCCCCAGGAAAAAGTTGAAGACCCAGGAAGAGAAGTCGACCCCACATGAAATTAATAAAGAAATTGAAGACCTAAAAATAAGAAGTTGGCTCCAGACTAGTGCCCAAATTAATATAAATACAAGACTGTCTCATTTCATTTGGATAGTCAGACAACTCCTTCTGCAATGTGCGCAAGGCAGTTGCAACTGCATTTTTTAGCTATTTCACTATATCTTGGTTCTGGTTGTCTTGGAGAGTGCGCCACACTTGGAGAAGCTCTTGCTTGGTTATTCTTGGTCATTTTATTGAGGCACTAGGTCTTGGTGATGCTATCCTTGGGGAGGATCTTCTTTGTATGGTATTTTGGCTATTGATGGTGATGTACTGGTAATATCTTGGACTGAATTCTTCTAGAGAAAGGTTGTTGGGTTTTCTCCCAAGTTTGGGTTTCCCAAGATAAACTCTTGCGTTCTTGTGTCTATTGTACATGGTTAATATTTCTAGATCTTGTTATTTCCACTGCATTCTTATAGTTGAGATTTTCGGTGTATAGTTATTCTATGATAACTGATGTATGAAAGCGAATATTTTTATTAATAATAAGGCAATAACTATCAGATCTGAGAATCATATAAAACACGAACACGATATCAAAGCTAGTTGAAATATTGCCACTGCACAGTTACAGTCGCAGTTGTAGTTGCAGTTTCCAGTTGTCAGTTGCAATTGCCAGTTATAGTTGCAATTGCAATTGCAGTTGCCAGTCACCAGTTGCCAGTTGTCAGTGGCACAAATCTTGAGATTAGAACACAAGTTGGATGGTGCTACAAATTTCATAGGTACGCACTTGTCTATAAGTTTTATCATGAGGGTGTTTACACGAGATGTACACTTGGAAAAATGAAATTTGTCAGCAGTGACAAAGGGATCTTAGATCTAGTACATTCAAAGGAATAGTGCACCCTCCCTAGCAATTAAGACTCTAGGTTTGCATATCAGGTTTGATACTTTTATATTACTGCATCTTAAATACATATTGTAATCGGGACAACAATCTTTAGAGTTCTATTACTATTGAGTACCTTTTGCTATCAAATGTTTAGTGACACTTGAATATTGTTAGTACAATGATTATTATGTAAATGCTCACTATTTAGTACTAATGACGCACTTGTTTGCAATATAGAATTGATCTCCTCTAGGAGATGTTCTTGGTTGTTGTCTTTGTCCCGAGTAGGTAACTATGGAGGTCACAACACTAGAAAAGTGTTCCCCTTGTATTTTGGTATTGTTTTGTTCCGGGTAGGTTACCGCGAGGAATGATTGGTCACATGTGATAGCTCTGAGAGGGAGCTATAGTGACAGTTGCAGGAGGCAACATATTAGATGGTCTCTAGTTTGAGACATGGAGTAGGCTATCCACATATGGAGTTGTATACATGACAATATACATCCATATACCGAAGACAAAGAAGACAAAGTTAGAACCTTCCGAAAAGAATGATACTTTTGTGGGATACAGAGTGTTCCACATAGAGATTGACATGGAGGAGCAAGTGTCTCCACCAATGGTGAGGCAGATGACTCCACCTAGTACCAGTTCAAAGGAAACTAGAGTTCAGAGGGAGTAGGCCCTCAGGATCCAGTAGGGAGGAGTAGCCTCCCAAGACAATTTGTTGGAGATCAAACTTCAAAATATGCAGAGGGAGAAGATGGCTCCAGAGATTGTACAGACTCAGAGGGAGCATGTTACTCCAGGATAAATGGATACTTTATGAGCTTGGTTTTAACCAAGAATGTACATAGTGAGCTTGATCTCAAAGACTCAATTGGCTCAAGAGAGAGTTGATTATTCAAAGGGAGTCCCCCCCCAAAGATCCAAGCGGAAGAGAGACATCTCCCAGGACTAACAAATAGTTGTCATGAGTTGAGGAGGCCAGATAGAATCTTCATAGGCAAGAGGCTTCTAGGAGATGTGATATTGCTACAGTGACAAAGGAGGCAGCTAGTCAAGAGGACTGGGTATGGATTTTGTCTCAGTCACAGAGGGAGCATCTAATGAGGTAGACTGGACAACAAGACTTACTCCAGTGACAAAGGAAGTTGGCCTCAAAGTTCGAGATGGAGGATCATGGCCGAATGTACTCTTGGGATTAGAGGTGTGACAATATATGATATCAGATGCGATCTACAGTAGATTGGATCATTGATGTACATGGTTAATGCCAGGCCAGATATTTGCTTTGCACTGAGCACCCTGAGCCAATATTTGGTTGAAGCCAAGGCAATTCCAGTGGTTGGCAGCGAAGCATGGTACATTTGGATATGATTTGTCTCAGGTGATGAAGTGAGGTTGCAGAGATATACAGATTCTGATTGAGCAAAGAGTGCAATAGACAGATTGAGCACCTTAGGGTGCTGCTTCAGCTTGGAATCAACTACGATTTCCGAGATAAGCTAAAAGCATACTTCTGTAGCACTCAATACAACAGAGACGGAGTATGTCATGACCAGTGTCGCAAGTCATGAAGTGGTGCAAGTTCAAAAGCTTCTTGCAGGAATTCATCCGAGACAAGGTACAAAAGGGAGCAGTGAAGCTCTAGCACTTATCCACGAATGGGCAGATTGCAGATATCCTCCCAGAGTGGCCATACTGATTTGGTTGAGGAGGATGATACACATGATTAGCCATGTTGATTTGACTAGTGATGAGTATTGATGTTGGGAAGACATTCTCCCAGATTGGTCAGGCATAGGGCTATGCTAGTGTTGATATGACCAAGGTAGAATGACTCATTCACTCACAGGGCTCTGTTAGTGGTGAATGGCCCAGGTATGTTGATGGCATTAGGCAGATGTTCTCCCAGATTGGTCATGGACGGGGCTATGTTAGTGATGATATGACCAAGGGAGAATGACTCATTCACTCACGAGGCTCTACTAGTGGTGAATGGCCCAGGTATGTTGATGTTCTCCAGGTTCGGGTAGACATTATTCCTAGATTGGTCATGCACAAGGCTATGTTAGTGTTGATATGACCAAAGGAGAATGATTCACTCATTCACGAGGCTTTGCTAGTGGTGAGTGGCCCAGATAAGCATCAGGCAGACATTATCACAGATTGGTCTTGCACGGGGCTATGCTAGTGTTGATATGACCAAGGGTAATGATTCATTCACTCACAGGGCTCTGCTAGTGGTGAATGGCCTAGGTGTAGTCCTTCTCTTGTCAAGGAGTGGATGGACTCGAGATGCTATCACATGCATATTTTGGGATGAAATGCATGTGCAGAGATGGCACATCAACATGGCTCATAAAGACAACCTTTCTATGACAGAAGAAATCCAAGTATGGAGAATGTCTCCGTTGTTGAGAGGGAGTGTTGGAGATTTGCAACTTCGGGCAGTCATTCTCCACAATAAAGTACAAGAAGACCCATCTATACCATTACAAGAAGCCCATGAAGAAATTGAAGACCAAAGAAGAGAAGTCGACCACACATGAAATTAATAAAAAAATTGAAGACCCAGAAATAAGAATTCGGCCCCAGACTGACGCCCAAATTAGTATAAATACAGGACTGGCTCATTTCATTTGGACATTCAAACAACTCCTTCTACAGTGCGCACAAGGCAGTTGTAGTTGCAGTTTTTGGCTATTTCACTATATCTTGGTTATGTTGTCTTGGAGAGTGTGCCACACTTGGAGAAGCTCTTGCTTGGTTATTCTTAGTCATTTTATTGAGGCGCTAGGTCTTGGTGATGCTAGCCTTGGGGAGGATCTTCTCTGTATGGTATTTTGGCTATTGATGGTGATGTACTGGTAAAATCTTAGACTGAATTCTTCTAGAGAAAGGTTCCTTGGTTTTCTCCCAAGTTTGGGTTTCCCAGGATAAACTCTTGTGTTCTTGTGTTGTGTTCTTGTGTCTACTGTGCATTATTAATATTAATAGATCTTGTTATTTCAATTGCATTGTTATAGTTGAGATTTTTAGTGTATAGTTATTCTATGATAACAAATGTTTGAAAGTGAATCTTGTTATTAATCACAAGGAAATAACTATTAGATCTAAGAATCATATACAACACCAACAGGGCTAACAATTCTTTAATTTGTGCAAACTTCTATATGCAAATTATTGTCTAGGTGCAGAAGGTGGAACCAGATGAGGTATATGTGTGCCCACCATAGGAGTTTTTAGTTTTTCCCCGAGGGACGATGATTGTTCCCCATATACTATGTGCAAGAAGCCCCTTGTCAACTCTATTGCTATGTATGCTCAATCTAGACACAATCTCAATGTTTTGATGAGAGGCCAACCTATCATGTTGGTCAAATTATTTATGTGAGGCGGTAGTATTGCTAAACCCACCTCGAAGGCCCCAAAATGACAAATTTCTTGTCCTAAACTTTGCCATCTCGAGGAATAAAAAGTTGCTAATAGATGTTATTAAGTGATGAGGATCGATTGTCCTAGATTTGAAGTTTTCTAAAACACTAGTAATCCACCTTTATATGCAAGTTTAATCATTACATTTGTTAGAATGTTTTTTCTAAAAGTTTGTGCCTTAATGATTGTTTTTGTATTTTTTTAATGCTATGTGGCCTTTTGAGGACATCTATTATATTGTATGTCCAAGTGGAAATTTTGTTAGATTTTATGTTTCTAATATCATTAGTGCACATTCCGGATCTTTATGTCAAACTATCTTAACATGTAGTGTTGCGACAAAGTCTAGATTTTTTTTAATGCCCACTTTCTACATAATTATATCAATAGTTAATTTTCCCATTCATTAAATCTAGCATGAAGATGTAATAATCGTCTAATATATTCATTCATCTATGTTTAAAGACATAAAATAGAATTATGCATGACATTCAAAATGTGACTTCTCTAATAAGAACAAATGAAACAAATTATGCACATTAACATTAAAAATGTATTCTCATAAGACCACATGATGCAATGATATTCTCTGTGTTGCTAGTAAAATGAGTTTTAGTATAAAGATGTTGGAAATTTATTTAGATATCTCTAAAACCCCCAGATCCTCCATCTTACATGGTTTTCAAAGTTGCATCTTAACACTTACATTACATGATATAGTGCAAGGTTTTCAAATATCCTCCATTAGATTTTAACCTTTCTTAACTAATTAAATGGGTTTTAATTACAAATCTATCTTAAAATTACACACTATAGGTTGAATTTCCACTATGGTGTTTTATATACGTGTTTCCTTAACATTATATTTCCATTTAAATGCTTTCTAGATAACTTGTCCAATCTCGAAGGCATGCACTCTAGAATAAATGAACTACATAAAAGGCAACCTAAGATGTAATTTATTCAAGCATGGACATGGTTAAACAAGTTGGAATATACAAAAGTAGATCCCAAATTTCTTTCTTGTTTGTCCGAAGCTAGTTGGGCATGGTAATAAAATCCAAGCCTCCCACCATTAGAATTGCATGCCCTATATCTATTTCTCCCCTTAATTTAACATGTATTGCAACTACATCAAAACAATGTCAAGTCATAAATACATTGTATTTAAAATAGTAGAAACAAGAAAATAAAAGGAAATAATTAATATTCATTAGGAATCCATTTTCCTTTCACATATATGCCAACATACATTGCCAAGTTGATATGAATTACTATGGGATATTTTGAAACTATAAATTAAATACTACATCAAAATTCCATAAAAGGATATTTTTCCTAGAGAGAAGTGTCTTTATCGGAATAACTTCTATTGGAGTAAGCAGCTTATAAATAGTATATTGAAATGTTTGGTGTGCATAGATTATTCACATGAGAAGTAATTACCATCCGGCATTATGATCCGTTATCCATATGCAAATACTGTTTAGTTAAACATTGTATTTATATGCAAATACTGTTTAGTTAAACACCGTATTTATATTTGAAACTTTGAATATGAACTAATGATGTTTTTATTAAAATGACAATACCCCCTCAATAATGTGTGTTTTTTTAATAGTATCGTACTCTTTTTTCCATGGAAACAAAACAATGTTTATTAGTATAAGCAAGGTTTTTTTGGCCAAATAAGTGCATCTATTTTTCTTGCAAGTGGAACAATAAAGTGGCAGGACCGTCATACATAGTTGGAATAGAAATGGGATTTCAATCAGATGAAGAAAAATAACATATACATCCAAAGACCAAATTTTGTATATCCGTTGTATTAGAAATAAGGGCAGACCTGCTATGTAACCTTTTGTACTTCATTTAGTCTTTCAAATGTATAGATATCCTTCTTTCAATTGTATAGATAAGAAATTTCATATAGATGATGAGAAAGAGGGAAAGTATGAATTGTTGAGATTTGGGTATCTTGGAAAGTGATCCCCATGTGCTTATGAGTTTCTAAGCACAAAGGGGAAGACTATTACCTTTGTACTTTACTTTATGATTCTAATTTCACTTTGATTTAGAAGATTTAAGTCAAAAGTGAAATATGTCACTTAATTATTAAAGTGACAATTAATTCACAAAGTGGGTGAATTAATAGACATAAAACAACTAAGGAAAGTGGGTTTCCATAGTGAGATTTTTGGATTAGATCTCACCCATTGATTAGACTTGGCTAGATTGGATCTAGGCCATTGATCTTTTAGGGCTTGGCCAAAGGAGGCTAAAGGAGGGTATAGTGCATTTATGAGCTCATTCTTTGTAATGTCCCCACTTTGGGACATCATCACAGTGCAGAGGTTTATGATGACCAGAGTAGCTAGATGGATGTTATAGCGAGTACAGGGATTATTCAGAGGCATTGTGGGGTCTAGCTTGCATTACTCATCCTATTTCATCATTATGAACCATTCCAAACAGATTGGCTTTGGTTCCGTGGCATTCCGACGATTTTCGGGGTTTTGAGTATTTTTGGCTATAAGTCAATTAAATTCACTAAAGAGGTCATTTTGGGCACTATGCTTGGAGGAACCTCTCAGTGTAATAGCTCATTGGAATCAGGAGGAACAACACTACAGGATATGATGACGAGAAGTGACTTTCAGTGGCCAGGGAAGCCACAAGGAGAGATCAGGTGTTTTTTAGAGGTAAAAAGGTTAATTAATTAATTAAAGTGATTTAATTAATTAATTAAATATTAATAAAATGAAAGTCACTTTGGAGGGACAAGGGGAGCAAAAAGTATAAAGGAAAGGCAAGGGCCTCTACTCATGGATTCATGTTGATTATCAGTTTTAATATATGGCTTTTAGCTAGTGAGCCCAACATTGGCGGTTTTCAGGGTTTTGACTTAACACACCCTAGAGGACAATTTGGCGGTGAAGGATTCCACCTAGCTTGTCCCAAGCTTGGTCTCGAAGATGTAATACTCTCCCACACTATTCTAGTTCCAGATCTACTCAGTTGCAGGAGGATTCTACATCAGTTGCAGGGGCAAAGAGAGAGAGAGGGCGCACCAATTAGGATTTCCAGCAAGAGGAGCACACCATCCATTGAGGGAGGATTCATCCTAGCTGAGGAGAAGTGATTTTGGGAATTCTAGGTATTGGGTTTCCTTTGCATGTGTCATAGCATTATTCTTGGTGGACTCCGGAGGTGTTTTGGTGGTGGATTTATTTGTATTGAGATTGGGACGATTTCCCAAAAGGAGGGCGCACCATTATTTGGAGGGTAGCTAGATCTGAGGATCTAGCAGGGATTTTGCCTAGTTGAGCACTTGGGTTTTCATTGTCATGCCCTGATCTATCATTCTAGTGGATGGGTGGAGTTGTTGGAGGTCTCTAGGAGAGAGGCCGATTTATCTAGGGTTTCAGGCATCTAGGGGGCACACCATTCCTTGGAGGAGGTTCAGATCCATAGGGTTTGAGAGGGATCTTGGAGATTCAGGCACCTGGGTTGTTCTTGCCTTCACTCGATCTACTGTTTGGCATGTTTACCAGGGTGATTGGACATCTTTGAAAACAAAGCCGAATTATTGAGGCTATTCAAGGTTCCAATAGGACGTGGCATCATCCAGCTTGGGGGGGTTGACACTTCATATGGCCCAGATCGTCTTTTATTGGTCTTCATTGGTTATTTGGCCTTTGGAGGCTTGTAGTCTTCTATTCAGAGCATTTTGTAGCAGCTTCTATCTTCTTATTTGGAGCCATCTGTTGAGCATTCCAGATCGGCCTCTTCATTGTAGCAGGTTCTTCTATTATGAATAAAATCAGATCTGATGTGTTTTGGCTTGTCTATCATCTTGTTGATCTTGCATATGGTTGAGGTATGTTCCATGATTGTGTCTTCTTGTTTATTACTGCAAAACACATATATAATCATCAGCAAAACCCTAAGGCCGAAACTTAAGAGGCCAACCTGCATACATCAAACAACAAATAGTTAGTTCAGTGGTTAGCTAGTGTTCCCAAGCAAAAAATTGTCTTGGGAACATTAAATTCTTCACTTGTGAGAAGAGGAGAGGAGGAGAGCAAGGGTGCATTTCTTGAGGAGATAGGGGCGCACTTGCATGAGGGTTTTCCCATCGAGTGAGGAGAGGGCACCATAGCTTGGAGGAGGAGCTTCCATGTAGGAGGAGGCTCACACTTGAGTGAGGGCACATTCTTTGGTTGAGGGCGCACTTGGAGGAGCATTGGCGCATTCCTTGAGGAGAGGCGGACCCATTTGCATGAGAGAGTTGTGTGGGGGTGTGTGCATCATTTGAGAGGGAGCCTTAGTGATGAGCACTAAGCGCGCATGCAGTGGGAGACATTTGCTAGAGGAGAGGGTGCACCACATCTTGGAGGAGGGTGCATTTTGAGAGAGAGGGTGCAAGCTTCAAGGGAAAAGGCAAGGGCCATTCAAGCATTCAAGTGGGTGAAGGATCATGGCATCTCAGTGTTAAAGGTAAGCTCAAAGCAAAGGATCAAGATAAAGACAAGCAAGCAAGAGGAAGAAAGGCTCACCAAGGCAAGGGGCGTCTTACTTCACAAGGCTTGTGGAAAAGTCTTCGAGGAACTCCAAGGCACCAAAGGGTAGTTGTTATTGTACCAGGTTCACTTGTTTATGTTTCCTGTGTTGTACATTTTGATTTGAGGCCTTCTATATATATCTGCTCCAAACTGGTTTTCCCCATGGAGGGTTTTTCCAAGGTCATGTTGACCAAAAATCTATGTGTCAAATTTATGCATGCTTAGAAGTGTAGATCAACATTTTAAAGTTCAAGATCTAGAAGTAGTGTTATGTGTTTTAAGGTATATTTCATGTGCTAACATTGAGTAAAGAAAACACTTGCAAGGGCACCTTAAAAGAGCACTTAACCATCAAATATTGAGCAGAAAGTTTGGTGACTTTGCTGTCCTAAAACAGCAAGAAAAGACAGCCACACAGTTGAAACTTAGAGCCATACTAAGGTCAAGGAAAGACCTTAGGTGGCAGCCTCATAGGACCTCAGAAAATCTACATTAGTGTGGAACGAAATCCCATCATGGCAATATGGCACTGTAGTAATAGCTTGTAATTACAAACATCACATAGATAACAACCACAAGCCAAACAGAACCCACAAGGCATGACCTTGATACCACTAACGATATTAGTACTAGAGTGAGAAACAATGCTATCACATCAACCTAGGGGCTTGCACCCAAAAAGCCAACTTCTGGATTGGCAAAGCTTTTACAGTGGGTAATCCCTCATAAACCACCTTTGTCTCACAGTTGTTCTACATGTGGAATTATTTGCAACAGACAAACACGTGCAAGGAGAGTATCAACGTGGAACAAAATCTCATCATAGGGATATGCCACTGTAGTGATAGCATGTAATTGCAGACATCAGATCAACAAGGCATGTGATCGGCACCATGATTTGATAAAGTCCAAAAGATACATTGCTGCAATTCTTGTGGAAATTTTGTTTTATCTAATTATTTCTCCTCATTCCCTAATTGCTGGTTCACTTCCCATCATTCATAGAAACCTAAAACACAAACGTTCATGCTTGAATCCTTCCCTTGAAGTCAGCAGCCATTCATGCATTAATTGAGAATAACATTCAAAAAGTTTGTCAAAACATAGCAAGATTGAGCATTTATGCAATTTATTACTTTGCTGGCATTATCAGATTGATATGAGAATCTTAGGTAGGTATTTTATGGTTGACATGAGGCCAAGAATATATCTATGCAACATTCTATCGGAAGGGCAGGAACATTGTCTGTTTATTAACATATGAGAATAAATCTATGACTTTTTATGAACTATCCAAGCTACAAACTCTCAACAACTTATCTGTGTTTGGAATTATTAATTCAAAACAAAAGGTAGATTAGCTATATTAGGAGGCTCTGAATCTCTGAGTTGTAAGATGAAAAAAGAAAACATTTAGGGGATCTAAAACTTAAGGAATTTCACTGAGAGTGGGGAAAATAATAAGGATGGATGCCCTTGATTCTGTCCGACATGCTAACTGAACATTTAATAAGACAATGCAGTTCTTATTTTGGGTTGGAGCAGTAGAATAGTCTCTGTAGGGACAGTTTCTTGATTCTCCAGTGTCCATCATACAGGACTTGGTTTGAAATAAAAAGCAAACACACTGTGTATGGAAATCAAGAAGACCACTCTCATCAGTTGGGAGAGTCGAAGAAAGTTACAAAAACAAAGAGATCTCAATAGGTCACCTTATCCTCAATTGTTTTCCTGCAACAAAAGCTTGATTTAAAAAACAAACTTATTGATCGACAACAGTAGGATTTCCTGAATCGGCATGCCAAGAGATATAAAGACTAATACCATCACATTTGTGTCGCAAAGCCTTCCTGTTTGGGTCAAAGCTTTTGTATAGATTAAGTGTTTCCCATGGACAAAGAATGCAAGAATTGGGAGAAACGTAATAATGAAAAACTAATGCTTTTTTCCTACTTTCTCTGGAGCTTCATCAAATCTATCTAATATCTGATCCCTTTTGCCACCTCAAAAAAATGAGCAACATTATCCTCTGGCGTACCAACTAGCACGCCATGCCCTAGGTTAAGGATGTGTTTGCTATTTCCTGCTTTAGACACTGTGTCATAAATTCGTTTTGTAATGAAGTCCTTGGATCCAAAAAGTGCACCAGGATCAACATTTCCCTGCACTGCAATATCTATTCCTATTCTTCTCCTAGCTTCTGCCATATCAACTGTCCAGTCCAGACTAATAACATCAACACCAGATAACGGAAGCCTTTCTAGCAATCCTCCAGATCCACTGGCATAAAGAATTAAGGGCAATTTGGGGTGGGTTTTTTTCACAGACTCCACAATGTACTTCAAGTAAGGAAGACTAAATTCTTCAAAATCCACCGGACTAAGCTCTGTTGCCCAAGAGTCAAAAATCTGGACCACTTGAGCTCCATTGTCTGCTTGATAGCAAATGTAATTCGCCATAGACTCTGCAAATACATGCAACAGTGCATGCAGAACCTGCATGTGAAAAATGTACAAATCAATAACGAAATTGACAGCACAGATTTTACCAGTCAGTTGATTTGCACCCAATAAGTAGAGTCAAGAAGTGATGTGATATTGTATTTCAAGTTTGGAATATGCATTCAATAAGTATCTCAAAGCTAAATGATATAATATGTAAACGAGAATAGGCTGCCATTATCCACTCTTTACCTAACAATAAATTTATAATAACATAAAATTGGAAGCAAACTTAATTACATGAATGGATAGTAGTCTTCCTTGGTCTCAATCACAATGCACCACATATATTGACTCCAAAAGCATCTCGCCATGTGTTAGCTTTCAGTGTTACTCAAAAAGTGTTTACACCATGTTCAGGGGTGTTACCCCTCAAAATGCATGTGCATTTTGAGGAAGATACATCAGAAGTAACAAAGAAGATCAGCACCAGCAAATTCTGAAACTTATGGCAGCCATAAAGACTGTATAGGGCGGTTAGCTTGAAATTGATATATGTCTTGCATTAGCAGAATTTGATTTGAAGCATGTACAAAGATTACCATTTCCTGTTTATGTTTGCAAGGATCTGAGGTTAAGATATTATGCACTTGGTGAATCTGGAATGGATCANTAGGGCGGTTAGCTTGAAATTGATATATGTCTTGCATTAGCAGAATTTGATTTGAAGCATGTACAAAGATTACCATTTCCTGTTTATGTTTGCAAGGATCTGAGGTTAAGATATTATGCACTTGGTGAATCTGGAATGGATCATTATACTGCAGTTTAACTCATCTGTCTGTCAGCCCCCTAGAAATGCCTGGAGGATCATTGCTATGGCAGGCAATGTGTAGAAATAGTTCTAGATTGATCATTTTAATAGTTGACAAACGAAGTGCTATGGCTGTTCTCATCTTGTAGCTGAAGTAAGTGAGACACTGTCATTTCTGGGCTGTCCATGTATCTTATTTCCATACTGCATCCTTTTGGAGTTTCAATTGCATGAGATTAAATGCTATTTCCATGGTATACTGCTACAAGCAGGGTACCTATTCATAGAATGAGGGCGTTGCCCTCATTACACATTGATTTCTGGTCCTGTAGCCTATTCTCAGCAGTAAGGGTGCCCTGTTTGGAGGACTGTTTCCCGCATGCTATAGTGTAATGTCCCTTTCCAAATAGGAGCTCCAGAGAGGAGGCTTAATGGTCTAAACCGCCCCGTTAGACTATAGTCAGGGCCAGAAAAGGGGTAAAGTTTAAACAGGGTTACTAGAGGTCACTCCAGTCAAAGGTGTTATGTTCGGAAAGTGAAATTGAGCTAAAATGGTTAAAAGCGCTTTTAAGTCATTATGAGCTAAAAATAGAACAGATGAGCTAAAATTAGAAGTCAACAGTGAATTAGGGTTTCAACAATGAATTAGGATTTTGGAAAGCTATAAAAGAAGAGTCAACGACCTAATTCATCATTATGCAGATTATGACTTGTCATTGAGGAGAGAGGTGCATCTCAGGAGAGATAGTTCAGTGGATTCCAGGAGGAAGACACCAGTTGGCTGATTTCAGTGTTGAGAGACACACCCTAGTCACTGGGAAGGTCACACAGGTCTTCCATCGTTCTTCAGCAGCAGTTACGCAGGGTCCAGCAGCAAGGGCACACTTATTCAGGGTGAGGGCACAACTCTTGAGGAGGTTAAGTGGATCGACTTGTCCCATCCGGGAGGAGTTTAGAGATTCCCCTCCAACCCAGTTAAGAGGAAGGCAAGGCGCATCTTTTGCCCGATTCCTCGTCAGATTCCGACGGAGGAATCATCTGGGGCGCATTTTCCAGACTTGGAAGTGCAACACTTTTGGCGGACACATTCGGGGTTCCCGAGCGAGCATCAGATCAGATTCAGGGAAACCCTTCGGACCCATTTCCCAATGGACCAAGGTGATCATTTTGAGATACATCTCAGCCAATTTCGACGGTGGAATCACTAGGGCGCATTTTGCCAGTGAGAGAGGGGCGCATTCCCCCAGGGGGATCCATCCGGGGTCCAGACCCACCAATAGAGGGGCCGGTCAGTTACAAGGCCTGAGAGCTAGAGCAGGGCGCACCATTTGAGATAGTTTCCAGGCCATTCCGAGAGGTATATCTACCAGGGCGAACTTTCCAGACTTCCAGTAGCTACCGTACGAGTTGCCATAGTTCCAGCTCATCCATTGATCCCGCAGTGCTCATCTATTATCGGGTATTATCATTTAGTTTTCTTATTGTATTCCGGCTAAGATCCTTTTGTCTTTTGATCTAGCCAAGTGATTCATTTTATTTAGCCGTATTCGGCCTTTGTACTCCACAAAGATATCATAATATAAACTTTGCAATCCTTTGTCGCATTTGTTATTTGTATGATCATTTATATGTTGTAAAGGATTAATCCTTCACACACATTAACAGCGTTTCCTAGACTAGCCAAGTCAGGAACATTACAATGGTATCAGAGCTTTAGTCCTGCTAGCCTGTGACTAAAGACGATGAGTGCAGCAGAAGACCCAGAGAGCCGTGAACATGTAGGTGATAAATATGTCACTTACAACAAGCGTAGGGAAAGAAGGTCTAGGCCTGAATTTCCTCCTTTTCCTCCTAGCTCAGAGGAAGATGAAGAGGCACACTGAGAAGCAGAGAGAAGGGCAAATGGTGAGGCTGAGCACGAGGCAGAGAGGATGCTAGGAGACAGATATGAGTGACTAGAGGGCAGTGTCAAGGCCCCCATGGAACTAGAGACAGCTTTCATGCAGGTTATCAACGATATGTTAGCTAGTCAGCAGACCATGTCTCAGTCCTTAGCACAGGGGGTTGATAGATTGACTAGAGTGGGCACACCAGACACACAAGCCCCGCATGTAGCACAGGGGAACTCAGGAGCAGGCAGTAAACCCCAGTCACCCACTCGCACATACACCTCTGCTAGTAGGATTCCCAGACCCTTGTTTCCCAGTTTCCAGAGGGCACCCCTGGTAGCAGCACAGTCGTCGATAGCATAGAGGTCGCTCACTCATGCAGAGGACATAGCAGAGTATCAGAGGGAGTATGCAGCATTGGGTCGTGACTTCCATCAGGACATGACCCTAGTCGAGTACTCTGGACTCAGACTCAAGAACCTCCCCAGAGAGCCACAAAGAGGAGGACCACAACAACAGCAAGGGCATAACATGGATTTCATCCGAAAAGTTGGTAAACTCACCATACCTTCTTTCAACGGATCGTCCAAATGCACCGCCAGAGCTTGGGTGCAGAAGCTAGACACATACTACAAACTCAATCAGATGACCAAGACAAAGGCCATCAGTTTCGCAACCTTACACTTGGAGGGTGAGGCACACAAGTGGTGGTATCATGGATTGGTGACATTGGGTCACAGTCGCATCACCTCCTATAGGGAGTTCACAGAGAGGCTCATGGACAGGTTTGACAGGAGGGATCCCGAAATCCAATTCAGGGATCTAGCCTAGTTGAGACAAACTGGCACAGCAGAGGCGTTCATCACGAAGTTTAGTAGGTAGCCCTGGCAGTGACAGATCTATCAGAGCCCAAGTTGACCAAGCTATTCACAGAGGGACTCACAGAGCCTTTGAGAGGATGGGTGAAGGTATACAGGCCTCCCACCTTGCAGGACACCATCCTTCGCACTCAATATTTGGAAAACTCAGTGCCAAAGACTAAAACCTTTTCCAAACCCTTCGTACCCCAGAAGGGTCGAGACAGGAAGCCATTCCAGAGAGAATAGAAGGGCAAGGAAAAGTTGGATGATGAGACTAGGCAAGAGCTTATGAGAAAGAATCTTTGCTTCAACTGCAGAGTCCCTTGGGTCCTAGGCCATAGGTGCATGGGCAAGGGAGAGATTCATTATATTGAGGTGGCAACAGACAGTGTGGACAGTGAGGAGGATCAGGACAGTGGATCCACTAGCTCAGAGGAGGAGTCAGCATAGGCAGAGGAGCAACCTCC
>ML811238.1:208673-224982 GCA_009831015.1 Picea engelmannii | reverse complement strand
ATTAAAACATGCATATAAAATAAAATAAAAAAAATCTTCTTTCATGTCATTTCCTAAGGACTGTAATGTTATGTTATTCATGAGAAAAGTTTATCGCGAGACAACGGACTTGAGGTACTGAAAGTCCCGAAATGTGCAAGTACTCATATCAAGCCTCTCACAATGAAAAAGGTAATGAACGAATAATCTTTGGACTGGAAATATAAGAGCTTATAAAGGTATGAAATCCCATTTAAAAAAAAAAAAAATTCTGGATAAAAACTCTGAAAAGTACAATAAATAAATCATCGTAGTTAAAAAAAAAAAAAAAAACAAATCTCTCTATAAGGATAGCCATATGTACAGAAGCTTTCCTAAACCCTTTTACCCTCCTCCTTGGCCATATTAAATCCTTTTCTCGCCTGATCATAGACGTCTAATCAATGAAATTTCCTAAGAACAGAGGGGTCTCGCTTCAGTCATTGGAAACTCTCAAACATATTTTCAAGAAAGAGAGCAGGTTGTGTTTTTCATTTTTTGACTCTGGCTGGATCATAAACATGTATAGGTTAGTCCTAAACTTATTAGTTATCCTAACATGAATAACTGATTTTTTTTTATAAAGGAAGTTCCCTAGACTAAAGGTCAAATTTTTTTCGTTAAGAAGTCCTCTAAAACCCTTGATTTTTGAAGGCAGGTGAGAAAGATTGACCCAGAGTGATTTAAATGAGTTTACAGACTTTGATACTTTTTCAAACATATATCTTCCTGTATGTATTGCATACTCATTGATTTCCCCCACTTCGGATCTTAAAAAAAATAAAAAAAAATAAAAATAAATAAATAAATTTACGGATAGATGGTGAAAGGAAATTCAATATTGATTGCCCCCATCTAGTTCAAAGAGATGAAGAAAGGAAATTCATACTTATTGATTTCCCTCATATTAGCATTTAAATGCTTGCAAAAAATGAAGTGGTGAAAGGAAATTCAATATGGGAAGTTGGATAACTTCGTCGGGGTACTGAATAGGCTCACTGGTAGTGAAGCAATATCCTCATATCTGATAAAATCTTTTATACATGAGTTAAAAGATACTTTGGTAATTTCACTGCTTTTCAGCTGGATTCTATCATAGGTTTCTAAGATCTCCTTATCAGACACAGCATAAATACTTGCCTTGATGAAAACAGAATCACAAAAAGCCTGATAAGATTGATTAATTGGGTTTTGATTATCTTACACAGTCTTGAGGTCATCTTTAGGATAAGAAATCTATTGAAAACCTAGCTTGGGATAGTCAGAATTTTTGTTTTTGTAGAGTTTTCAAGGTTGACGTTGAGACCCTAATCTTGTTCAGTTTTTTCTCCTTATTTGTCTCACAACGCCAAATATTTGACTCCATTACCCAATGAAGGCACTTGGTCTACATGTTCTTCTCGTCTCACAAGGGGACAGGATCCCTAGATGGAGCCTAATGTTGTCACGAAGATTAAATTTTTCCACCCTTTAAAAGTGAAGCTTCATCTTTTCCTAAGCCATGGAGCTGCCCTTAGTTCGAAATAGAAAGGAGTCAGAGTCACTCATTCATTTTCGGGTTTCGAAATTCGGTTCTTCTCGAGGTGTGATCTTCAACTATCCCTTTTTCCCGGCACCGAAATCCCGAAGCCATTTCAAAATATTAATAAATATAAAGTAAAAAGGGGGAAGAAATGAATGTTAATTTTTCCGTTATTTACCACAAAGCACTCTTTAATTTGTAATTAATCAAATCCCTAAACATAATTATCTCTCCCTTAGTATTTCGTGATTCAGTTTTCTCTCTGCTAAAGCATTTTCAAACTCTTCTCCTTTGAACTACCGGTCCTCGATTTTCCGAAAAGTAAAAATTAAAAAGCAATTGTGCACTAATCATGATTAATCAAAGTTTTTTAATACGAATGATTAGCGACTCACTAATCCCATCGCAATTTCACAATCCAGGGTTTACTTGTGACATATCCCTTGACGGAAGGATCTCTGAAGTTCTGAAATGAGAAATCGCGTTTTGCGCCTCGCTAATCCCATCGCAATTTCGCGATCCAGGGTTTACTTGTGACATATCCCATGACAACAGGATCCTCAAAGTTCTGAAATGCGAAATTGCGTTTTCTTTAAACAAACCCTAAGGTTAAAAGATTAAACTATTTTCAAAACATGATTAATGATGACTAAGCTCTTTTCGCTTTTCGGGAATTAAGGAAGGCAGTGATTTTCGGGTTTTCAGTTTCGAATTCGCCGATATACGACAGTATTAATAACGGGTAAATACAAATATTTTTGATGTGAATTCATATCTCTAAGCATATCTTTTAAATTAAAGCATTTATTTTTCATCGATGGTATCGGTATGCTCGCTACAACAAAAGTTTAGAGATTAATAAAGGTTTTGTGTGTTGAAGTTCATTCTTAACCTTTACCTCTATAGCGAGTCACATTTGTCCAGTTTTATACACTTTTCTCTGTAAATAGGTTTTTGGTCCAGTATAACCACCATGGCGCCCAAGAAGGCCATCAAGAAAAATGAGGAAGTTGCAGAGGTCTTGAGTCCAGACAGAGATGTTGTATCTGATACAATACCACATGCCATCGATTCCATAAAATCCTGGAGGAAGATTTTCGAAACTCTCGATTATGAAATTAAGAACTTCCCCCATGATGTCGACAACAAACTCCAGGATATAGAGGAGTTTGAACTTCACAAGGTGGCTACGCGGCCGCAACTCCTGACTTACAATGACATGATCAGTTGGGCTTTAGAGCGACCAGACATGCAGACGAGGAGCATTCTGGACAGTCGAGGGGTCGTCTTCGGCTCCTTCAGACCAGAACATATACAAGTAATGTATAAACTGTCTTCCTGTCCCAAATACATTTATAATAAAGATTTCGTCAGTGAGTTTCAGAGGAAAGAATGTTTTGAGTCAGACCAAATGTATCCTGACATAATAAAAGATTGGTGGAGAAACAAAGCAAAATTTAGGGCCGACACACATGGTGTTTACACCACAATGTATTTAAACGAGTATATGGTTTATGTGCTGATGATGTTATGTGTTATTTTTGGTAAGGAAAGTCCTACCCACTTCCCAGTAGAATGGGTACCTCTTTTGCATGAGGCCGCAGAGGGTTACAACTTCAAATGGGATAAGATTTTATCCGATAACATAGCGAGAGATGTTATGGATTACCATACTGCAAGATCAAAAGGCCAAACAACAACCTTTTATATGTCTGCATACATCATGGATGCTATATGCTTCTCAACTCCTTTCCCTTTGATGAATTGGAGTTGCAATCTGACTTACCCGGAGCCTATTCATGAATATCATTCTAAACTTTGGAAATAAAATACCAAAGATGCATTCTATGAGATTCATCATTTCATGGTAATACCACTACACCAGATGTTATACGACTGTGCAAACCCCCATATTTCAGAGTTGGTAATAGGGAGCCTTCAGGCAATTGCAGACTGGTTTATAGAGGAGAATTTCTCCTACATCAGAGTTTTCGGATGTTTGATTCCTCCACATGCACTCCCAAAATTCCTCCCTGATAGACTAGTGTGCAGGGAGGTAGCTTATCCAATAGTAACGGGTGGAATCGGGATAGAATTAAAGACAACTCAAAAGAAATCTTGGCCTGTTTTTCCTGTTTAGATTGGAAAATTTTCACTTCTCAACTTGGGTCATTCCAAGGTTGAAGCGTCAGCATTGGAGGGGGTCAAATTGGTAGACCTCGAGCACAGGAAGCACGATCCTTAGCAGTTAGTGGGAAAACACATGGCCCACTTCAATATGAAAGCATATGAGCATGAGGAGTCCCCTTGGGGTGACAAGTTCAAAGGGACTAAGACTTATAAAGAGGTGTTAGAACGAGTACAAAAACTGTCATCTGACTTGCAAGATAGTTTTCAGACCTTTCAGAAGCATAAATGGAGTGGTCTGCCCAAATTACTGCAAGGAGAAGAAATCAGCCTTCAACAAGAAGAAGAAAATACTCCCCCAGTCTTCGAATAGGAAGCACAACAGAAGGGTAATCCCAAAAAATTCCCACAGGATATTGAAGGCCCCCCACAAAATAAAGAGGCCTTACAGACGAAAAAACCAGAGACAAAAGCAGAGAGGAGGTCCAGGATACCTCATGAGTCTAGTAAGCTTACTCCCCCTTCATCACCTGGTGTTGATGTTAATATGCCTAAGGCAATAGGAGGGAAAGGATCTACAGAGCTAGGAAGTCCTATAACTTCCTTAACCCCCTTACAATCCGCTTTTGGATTCCCACAGACAGGATCCCTATTTGTTGATGAACTCACCTTTATCTCCATAGATAAGATTCCTCCTTCTAAATATTTTTTCAGCAGAAAGAGGAAGGCTGTCCTAAAACAAGAGATGTATATGAAGGAGGCGAGTATGGTAAAAAGACACAAAGTCTTGCTAGATGGACAGAATTTGGAGGAGGAGGATTTCGCTACAGAGATAGCAGGTGCCAAGGGAGCCATGGAAACAACAAACTTTTTACCATGAGAAACATGAGAATCAGGATAAAGAAGATTAATAACATGATAGCTCAATTACAGGATCAGTTAAAGAATGTTGAGAAGAACATCAGAGAAGAGGTGAGTAAAATCTTGGAGCAGACCAGGGCTGTCGAAAGGCTAGAAATTCAATAACTCAAATCAAGCCTGGACGAAATGAACCAGAGGATACAAGAAATTCAAGTGCAAGTTGCTCAAAAAAAGGAGCATGCAGAACAGTTATAGGCTAAGTTAAATTTGATGGAAGGCCGAGTTATAGATTTAAAGGATTTCCATACCCTCTCACTGGAAATGCATACAAAGATAGACGTCGAGCATCAGAGACTGATCTCCAAAATAGGGATCATCCAGAATTACTTTCAAGAAGTAAGCAAATATCTTGATAATATTATTTTACTAGAAAAGGAAGCTAAAGCATCAAGGAATACTTTCCAAAAAGCGGTTTCATGTTTAGGGAATAAAGAGGTGACGAAAAATCTAAAGCTCTCTGTCACAAAATGAATAAAAGGAGACATCATTCTCAAGGTATGGGAAAAAATATATCTGAGAGCAAGAAGATAGTTAAAGAAATCAAAGATGATTGTGAAGGAATCTTCGATTCTTTGGATAAGCAAGCATTAGGAATTGAAAAACATGACCGCTCCAAGTCACTGGGGCAGATAAACATTGAAAAACAACAGTTGGACTGCAAAGAAGGTTTGAAGAAGATTCAGATTGAAATTTTACAATTGAAGGAAATCGATGCCAACCTAATAAACAGATGGTTGGTACAACCCAATTTAAAATTGCAAGTGATCAAGTTTTCCGGCCAAGGTTTCGAAGACTAGTTCCCAAAGGTACAAATAAAGTTTTATCTATTTGAGCCTAAGGATCTTCCAACACCTCCTAGAAAATTTGTCCATTTTATGGAGAAATGTATTGAATGTGTAGCATCAAAGGAAGGAGAGACTTCGACTAAGCAATGAAGTATCGGTTGGAAACTCATACTGTTGGAATGATAGATAAACAAAAGTTAATCGTGCAATGGTTAAGGTTGCAATTTTGTAACTATTTTTCTCATAGAAAGTAGGAGATTGTTAACCATCAAGTATGGATGACCATTGTATAAATGCAGGGAACAAAGACTAAAATAAGGGCTTTTTTGATCTCTTGAAAAATGATTGTTGACGAAGTAATTTTGAAGAGACTCTAAATTAATAGAAATGCATATTGAAGATTCCAGATCTCGTCACTTCTGAGTTATGTGTTTCCCTGTCATCTCATCTTTCTTATCTGTGTTTAATTGATGAATTCTTAGCTACAATTTAGTACAACCTCTACTGTGGAAATTATTATTCTTGTTATTTCAAACGATTTACAGTTTTTCCTCTGTATCCATTATCAATAGATACAATACCTGTAGATGCTTAGATTTCAACATCATATGCTTCATTAATATTTTTTCTCATCTCATAGTCTTCTGTTACAATATGAGATTCTTCTGAAATTGATGCCTCACTTTGCTAATAGCTTTATGTTTCTCTCCATATCATGCATGTTTATTTTCTTTAAAATTTAACTCAGATACAAGAAAAGGCCTTCAATTTGATCATACTATTTATTTGTGTTTTGACATCATTCTCATTACATTGTGGAATAGAGATAACCAGCCTAAAAAGAAAACACAGAACTTTATCCTCCTTTACTTTCCTCCTTCATAACAGTACCAGTTGCAAGGCAACCTAGCATCGAGCCCGGTCTCTTGGATCAAACCAACATTACTCTAAATTTATTTAACACTATTTTACAAACAAAAAATAACCGGGTTGACTTAGAACGTTCATGGGAAGCAATTGAGAGAGATATCAATATCCAGGAAAACTGAGAATTTTGACAGAGATAGTTGAGAAACCGACAATAACTTTTACCGTTTTATCAGTCCTTTTTTCTTTTCTTAGCTTCCTCTTTCTTTTCAGATGCCTTGACAGTATACTTTAAAGCCTTAAAGTATAAACTCACAAACAACATCTTTTTGGCGCCATTGCCAGGGATCGGAGAAACAAAGTTTATTCCCTGGGGAGAACGACATTGACGCTTTCTTTCTTTGATAGTGAAAAAAGTTTGAAAACCTTCTAAGGCTACCTTTATCTTTCACTTGGCGACTCCACATTGTTTAAGCTGGCTCTTAACTAGAAAAACACTAGAAAGAATCCAGACAACAAGCAGATTTCACCTTTTTCGGACCCCGAAAAAAATTCTAAAATCAAGAAGATACTTCTGCCAGACTGTCTCATCAACAAATAAAAATTTTCAACTTAAGTTTACATAGTCTGACTCAGAATATTAACACAGTGAATCAAGTATTCCACCCCTTTACGAGAAATACCCCGTTGATAAATTCACACACCCTGAATTAGATCTGGTTCATCCGGTCTTTGAGGCCGAGGCTTTCTCAACATTTTCCCACACCGATAGAAAACAAAGAGCTGCCTCACTTCCTGTGGTGACTCATTCTCCCTCCCTTCTCGAAGTTCATTTTCCTACATCTCAAAACTTAAACAATTATCCTATATATCTGGACTCAACTTCTGTTGAATCTCCTGTATTCTCACCCTGTGGTTCTGAAGGAACCAGTCCACATTCCCCAAGCTCTTCTTTCTTAAGTTTCTTCCCCTTCAATAATCAGTTTCTTGAAACTCGTCCTTACAACCCCTAGAGTTTAATTGTTAACTCCACAATGGCCACGACCGGAGGAGGTAGGGTTGGAGGTGCTGCTGCGAGTGGTCAAGGAGGAGGAGTGGGCGGCCAAGCACCGCCTCTAGTTCTACCGGTCCCTCTCCATGATTTACCAAAAAATTACATAAAAAACGTGCCTAAGTTCACGGGAGAAGGCGACTTGACAGTAGCTGAACACATAAATTTTTTCGATCAATTCGCTGACATTCTTGGATTGAAACATGAAGTTGTTTTCTCCAGACTCTTGGTTCAAACTTTTGAAGGGCACGTAAGAACTTGGTTTCGAGGCCTAGCCGCTGAATCTATACCGTTATATGATGAACTTGAAAACACTTTTATCAGACAATGGGGTGAACATAAAGACCATCTTTATTATTTGACCTAATTTGGAGATCTTCGAAAGAAGAACTCTGAATTAGTCCTCGAGTTTACACAACAGTTTAACAAATTGTATAATAACATCCCAACCAAGGTCAAGCCCTCACAACCTGCGACTAAAGTGACTTTCGTTGGAGCTTTTGACCCCAACTTCGCCCTGTTATTAAGGGATAGAAGATCAGTAGATCTTACCAAGATTCAAGATGATGCCCTTGAAATCAAATCTAATATGATTGCATCAGGAAAGATGAAAGCTAAATTCGATATGGGAAACAAAGAAATCAAGAGATACAGGGAGCAAGGAGCACCCTTTGGAATAGGAAGATCTTCAGAGGAAAAAATGGACGATATGGATAGAATCATCAAAGAACTGTAAAAAAAAATATCGAGAATGAAACGAGAACAAGCTAAGAATGAACAGTACCCCAGAAATGAGTTCAGAAAGAACCCTAACCCTCAAAACCACTAAAAACAAATTAATAATGAAGATCAAAAGATCCAAACTGCTTTTAAAAGTGAAACGTTTGTAGGACATGAATTGGAGGATTTCGAGGAGTTAGAAGAGGATATGAACAATCTTGGCGATGACTGCCTACAACCTTACATAACAAGACAATATTATGAAAAGTCTTTGACTACAGGGTATGAGACCGATAGTAGCAAGAACGATAGTGTATCATAATATTTGACCTATCAAGGAATAACGGATGGGATAATGGCTGAACTTCACCAGAAATACAACCTAAGACCTAAAAACAGGGTTTCCGCAACCATTCCAGTTGAAAAAATACTGCCGAGGTTTGAAATTGATGAACCAGTTTCAAAAAGAACTGAGAAACAGTCTGACGGGAATAAGGCCACTAACATATAGGTTACCAAAACAAAGACAGCGGAAACACCACCCTCGAGCATGCAAAACCTAGATACCCCTGTTACTGAAACAAAGGCCCCTCAGCCAAGGAAAACTGAAAAGAAAGGGTCAGAGGTTCAAAAAATGGAAATCGACAAAACCTGTGGATGTTTCAACCTAGAAAATGAAATCGATAAGATCAAATTCCTAGTCCTCTTGTATAATTGGCTAAAAACTCGATATACCGAAAACAAATTGCTAAAATGATTAATTTTTCGAAAAATGAAAATCAGGCTAATGTTATAAACTTAGAGGATGAAAAACCTAACATAATTTTTGGCCCACACTTACCTTTAAATCACCAGGCCTTATGGAGATTTATATTCTTTCGATTCGAGAAAAGTCAAGTGTATAGGTATGATAAAGGACTTAGTTGTAAACCTTGCACAAGTACCTTCAAAAAGTGTTTTAATGGATGTAGTTGTTGCAGATATACCCCTAAAATATGGCATGCTCTTGTCTCGATCTTGGGGTGCCAAACTTGGAGGTTCCCTTCAACTTGATATGATGTACACAACAATTATAGTTTTCGGGGGGCAGTTCACGCAGTTGTACAGGGAAACCAGGTTAGCATTTACGGACAGGGATCCTGTCAGCCCAAACAATTATCCCGTATATATAGCTGACCAGGATTTAGGTAATTGTATATTATCTATAGATGATGATGTGGATGCGTGTATAGAAGAAAATTGTACAGAAAATAAAAAATAAAAAGAACAAATAGAACAGGATGTGTATAACACTGGTGTTTGGAAAATGTTTTTTTACGGTGCCTCATCTTGTCTTGGAGCTAGGGATGGAGTAATTTTTGTGGCACCTAATAACCAATGCATTATCCATTTCTCTTATAGGCTTCAATGGAACATATACCACACCAATAACGTATATGAGTACGAAGCTCTAGTGTTAGGGTTAGAGGCCGCTAGGAAAATGAAAATTAAAAACTTGGAAGTTTTTGGTGACGCAGAGTTGATTGGGAGACAGGTTAATCGCCAATATCAGGACACACATCCTAGATTAAGTTCATATCAAAATTGTGTTTGGGACCTAATCAAATTTTTTTTCTCCTCTGTTAATGTTCGTTTCGTCCCGAGAGCCGAAAATCAACAGGCGGATGCTTTAGCCAAAGCAGCTTCGACTTTCGCACCTCCCACTGCTTTCAAACTTAAATATCATATACAAATGAGACATAGACCTTCCATACCCAATAACATACAACATTGGCAAGTCTTTGAGGATGATGAACAACTCTGAAAATTTCTAGAAACGATAGACGAGTTCACCGAAATCCATGATGACCAAGAGAACCAAAATGATCCTATTTGGATCATGCAGGAAGGGGAGGACCCCCAAGAGTTCCAAGATAAAATTGTAAATCACTAGATGTTGGTTTTAAAAAATAATAAGATACCCAAGGGCCCGATTCCCTTAGAAATGCTTTTTAGTCGTGATGACATCCCTTTGAAGACTACCTTACAACCTCAGCCGAAGGAAGTTGAAGATTGCAATATAGGTTTTGATGAGAGTCCCAGACTACTGAAAGTGTCCAGGTACCTGTCTCCCGAAATCAAGAGTAAATATGTTGAGTTTCTTAGAAAATACAAAGATGTTTTTGCCTGGTCTTATGATGAGTTGAGAACTTATGATACAACAATCTTGGAACATAAAATCCCACTAAAACCAGGTGTCAAACCTTTTAGACAGAAACTCAGGCAGATTAACCCTATCCTATTACCAATGAGATACTCTGAGTGGGTAGCCAACTTGGTCCCAGTAAGAAAGAAAAAAGGCAAGATCAGACTGTGCATCGATATCAGAAACCTAAATCGATCATCACTCAAAGACAATTACCCATTGCCTAAGATGGATCACATCTTAGAAAAAGTAGTTGGAGCTAACCAAATGTCTATGATTGATGGTTTTTTGGGTTACAATTAGATCGCAGTGCATCAAGACGATAAAGAAAAGACTGCTTTCACTACCCCGTGGGGTACTTTTACGTATGATAAAATGCCCTTTGGTTTGATGAATGCCTACATTTCAGTAGGCCATGGATATCGCTTTCGTGGGTGAAAGGGATAAATTTGTTGTTATCTACCTTGACGACCTGACCGTGTTCTCCAAATCTGATGTTGAACATCTAACGCACCTTAGGAAAACCTTTGAGAAATGATGAAAATTTGGTTTGTCACTGAACCCCAAGAAATATCATTTCGCGATGCAAGAAGGTAATCTCTTGGGCCATATCGTGTCTTAAGAAGGAATCAAAATTGATCCAAAAAGGGTTGAAGCAATAAACACTATAAATTTTCCTAGAAATGTAATAGAAATCTAGTCTTTTTTAGGAAAAATTAATTTCTTGAGGAGATTCATTCCTAACTTCCCTGAGATTGTGAAATTGATAATAGATATACTCAAAAAGGACAACGAGGTGAGATGGACTAGCGAAGCCAAAGCGTCATTTCAAAGCATCAAGAAAGTAATAAGTGAAGCACCGGTCTTGGCAAGTCCAGATTACACGAAAGAGTTTTTGATTTTTTCTTTTGCCTCAGAACATACCATTGCAGCTGTCTTGTTACAAAAAAACGAAGAAATTTTTGAGCGGCCTATTGTATTTTTTAGAAAAAGCCTCAAAGATGCTGAGTTGAAATATGATATAATGGAGAAACAAGCCTATGCAATGGTGAAATATCTGAAGGCTTTTAGAACTTATGTGTTACATTCAAAGATCATAGCCTATGTACCCTCTAGCTCTGTTAAAGACATCTTGGTGCAACCAGACAGTGATGGAAGAAGAGGCATGTGGTTAGCTAAGATCCAAGATTTGGATCTAGAAGTCAAGCCGACTAAAATTATCAAAGGTCAAGGTTTAGCCAAATTGCTTGCCGAATCAAATTTAAAAGCGCTTGGGATAAATCGGCTACAAGAGGACGAGGGATTCCTGGAAATAGACGAGCTTGATATACTGTACCTACAACCGAAATCCAAGATAAGTTTTTGGCTTCAGCTTGGTATCGCGACATTGTCCATTACCTACTCACGCTTCAATGTCCTAGTGAGTTAACCCCGTCAAAAACTAGGACGCTAAAGTTACATGCTGTAAAATATTGTATCATAGATGCTAAGTTGTTTTGGAAAGATCCCTTGGGTTTTCTATTGAGGTTCTTAGTTGAGACTGAAATAGAAGGGGTTATAGATGAATTCCATGTCGGAGTATGTGGAGGACATCATGCTTGGCTAGAAACAACGTATAAAATATTAAGAGCCGGATACTACTGGCCCAAATTGTTCACAGAAGTGAACACTAAAGTTCAAAATTGTGTCCCATGCAAGTTTTTCATAGGAAAACAGAGAGTCCCATCTTTACCCTTGATTCCAGTTAAAAATGAAGCCCCATTTTAGCAATGGGGACTTGACTTCATTGGAGAAATTCATCCAAACTCTAGTGTGCAACACAAATGGATCCTAACTGCTACTGATTATTTCACTAAGTGGGTAGAAGCTATCCCTAGAAGGAATGCAATTGGCTCAGTAGTAATCGGTTTCTTGGAAGATAATATCTTATCCAGATTTGGTTTCCCTCGAAAAATAGTCACTGACAATGCTTAGGCATTTAAATCGATGTCCATGATAATTTTTTTTCAAAAATATAACATCATACTTGGGCACTCCATAGCTTACTACCCACAAGGAAATGGTCTGGCTGAATCATCCAACAAAATCTTGACTACCATGATAAAAAAAGTTTTGAATGAAAACAAAAAAGCGTGGCATACCCATTTAAAATATGCTTTATGGGCCAACATAATAAGTACCAAAAGATCAATCGGGATTTCCCCTTTCCAGATGGTACATGTCACCAATATCATTTTGCAAATAAATCTTGCGCTACCAGTAATGAAACTCTGGCAAGATTCCAATGAAGAGCCCAATGACGTTACCAGGAGAATAAATCATCTGGTCGAAGTATAGCGAAATAGGGCCGAAGTAAATGAAAGGTTGCAAAGGTATCATGATAGAATGAAAGCCTTATTCGATCAGAAAGTGAAAGATAGAGAATTTCTCCTTGGCGACTTGGTCTTAAAATGGGAAGCTAGAAATGAAGACACTGGAAAACATGGCAAATTTGATCCAATCTGGTCCGGTCCATACAAAATTTCGGCCTTTGAAGGAAAACATGCTTGGTTATTAAAAAACCTAGATGGAGACACTCTTAATGCCCCTGTAAATGGTCGACATCTCAAACACTTCATGCAATAATGTTCTTCTAAATTATCATTGTATATATCGGTTTATTTTCATGCTTTTTGTATATATATATATATATATATATTAAAACATGCATATAAAATAAAATATACAAAAGCTTCTATCATGTCATTTCCTAAGGATTGTAATGTTATATTATTCGCAGGAAAATTTTATCGCGAGACAATGGACTTGAGGTACCGAAAGTCCCGAAATGCACAGGTACTCATATCAAGCCTCTCACAATGGAAAAGGTAATGAATGAATAATCTTTGGAATGACAATATAAGAGCTCATAAAGGTATGCAATCCCATTAAAAAAAAAAAAAAAAAACTACAGATAAAAGCTCTGAAAATTACAATAAATAAATCATCGTTGTTTAAAAAAAATAAAAAAATCTCTCTCTAAGGATAGCCATATGTACAATAGCTTGCCTGAACCCTTTTAGCCTCCTCCTTGGACATAGTAAATCCTTTTCTCACTTGATAATAGACATCTAATCAATGAAATTTCCTGAGAACGGAGGGGTCTCACTTTGGTCATTGGAAACTCATGAACATATTTTCAAGAAAGAGAGCAGGTTGTGTTTTTCATTTTTTGACTCTCGCTGGATCGTAAACATGTCTAGGTTAATCCTAACCTTATTAGTTATCCTAACAGGAATAACTGATTGGTTTTTCTCAAGGAAGTTCCCTAGAATAAAGGTCAAAAAGTTTTCGATAAGAAGTCATCCGAAACCATTGATTTTTGAAGGCAGTTGACAAAGATTGACCCAGAGTGATTTAAATGAGTTTATAGAATTTGATCCTTTTTCAAACATATATCTTCCTGAATGTATTACATACTCATTGATTGAACCCACTTCATATCTAAAAATAAATAAATTTACGGACAGCTGGTGAAAGGAAATTCAATATTGATTTCCCCCATCTAGTTCAAAGAGATGAAGAAAGGAAATTCATACTTATTTATTGCCCTCATATCAACATTTAAATGCTTGCAAAAAATGAAGTGGTGAAAGGAAATCCAACATGGGAAGTCGGATAACTTCACCGGGGTACTGAACAAGCTTGCTGGTAGTGAAGCAATATCCTCATATCTGATAAAAGTTGTTATACGTGAGTTAAAAGATACTCTGGTAATTTCACTTCTTTTCAGCTGGATTCTATCACAGGTTTCTAAGATCTCCTTATCGGACACAGGGTAAATACTTGCCTTGATGAAAATAGAATCATGAAAAGCCTAATAAGATTGATTAATTGGGTTTTGATTATCTTACACAGTTTTGAGGTCAGCTTTAGGATAAGAAATCTATTGAAAACCTGGCTCGGGATAGTCAGAATTTTTGTTTTTGTAGAGTTTTCAAGGTTGACGTTGAGACCCTAATCTTGTACAATTTTTCCTCCTTATTTGTCTCACAACGCCAAATATTTGACTCCATTACCCAATGAAGGCACTTGGTCTACATGTTCTTCTCGTCTCACAAGGAGACAAGATCCCTAGATGGAGCCTAATGTTGACACAAGATTAAATTTTTCCACCCTTTAAAAGTGAAGCTTCATCTTTTCTTGAGCCATGGAGCCGCCCTTAGTCCAAAATAGAAAGGAATCATAATCACCCGTTCCTTTTTGGGTTTCGAAATTCAGTTCTTCTCGAGGTGTGATCTTCAACTATCTCTTTTTCCCGGTGCCAAAATCCTGAAGCCATTTCAAAATATTAAGAAATATAAAGTAAAAAGGGGGAAGAAATGAACATTAGTTTTTCCGTTGTTTACCACAAAACACTCTTTATTTCGTAATTAATCAAATCCCTAAACACAATTATCTCTCCCTTAGTCTGTCTTGATTCACTTTTCTCTCTGCTAAAGAGTTTCAAAGTCTTCTCCTTCGAACTCTCGATCCTCGATTTTCTGAAAAGTAAAAATTAAAAAGTAATTGTCCACTAATCATGATTAGTCAAAGTTTTTTAATAAGAATGATTAGTGCCTCACTAATCCCATCACAATTTCATGATCTGGGGTTTACTTGTGACATATCCCCTGACGGTAGGATCCCCGAAGTTCCGAAATGAGAAATCACGTTTTGCGCCTCGCTAATCCCATCGCAATTTTGTGATCCGGGGTTTACTTGTGACATATCCCCTGACAGAAGGATCCCCAAAGTTCCGAAATGAGAAATCACATTTTCTTTAAACAAACCCTAAGATTAAAAGATTGAACTGTTTTCAAAACATGATTAATGATGACTAAGTTGCTTTTCTCTTTTCGGGAATTTAGGAAGGCAGTGATTTTTGGGTTTTCAGTTTTGAAATCGCCGATATACGGCAGTATTAATAATAGGTAAATGAAAATATTTTTGACGAGAATTCGTTTCTCTAAGCATATCTTTCAAATTAAAGCATTTATTTTTCATTGATGGTATCAGTACGCTCGCTACATCACAAGTTTAGAGATTAATAAAGGTCCTGTGTGTCGAAGTTCATTCTTAACCTTTACCTCCGTAACGAGTCACATTTGTCTAGTTTTATACACTTTTCTCTGTAAACAGGTTTCTGGTCCAGTATAACCACCATGGCGCCTGTTAGCGATTCTTCTTGTATAGGGGGGTAGAATGCATAAGAAGGGTTAAAAACCCCTTTGTCCTAAGTTTTGGGCGATTATGCGCCCATGGTAAGCAACGAGCAAGTCCGAGCGGTCCAGATTCGCGCGCCGAGATCAACGGCGCGCGTTGGATTCCGGACCCCCCTTGCCTTCCGACCTTTAAGCAAGGGGGGGGGGTCCGGAATCGGGGGTGCACCTCTCCGACGGTCCAGATGAGTGCGCCCGGATCAATGGCGATGAAGACCATTCCGGACCCCCCCCGCCTTTCTACCTTTAAGTGGAGGGGGGGGGGGTCCGGAATCCCATGTGTAGCTTCCCGACGGCCACGATTGAGGCACCCAGATCAACGGTGATTATACAGCCTCGCCCTTCTCAACTGCCCTGTGATTAACCAATGTGTGCCCTATCCCCGCCATTCTATCCTCCCTTCCGCCTTTCCCCTGCTGCCGTGTGTCATCCATTCATCTCTCCTCTTTGGTCCGCGTGGTCCTCCCTTCTTCTCATCATCCACTCACTGCCTGCCACGTGTCCCGTTCTTCTCCACGCCAGCCTCTCACCTAAAGGCGAGTTCTTTCATTCCGTCATCGCCCTCTCATCACGTCACTCCTTTCACGCCCTTATAACCCGGCACGAACATTCCTGTCATGCACCTCATCCTCCACGCTGGCCTCCACACCTGTCCCTCAAGCTATTCAGTTATTCCAGGTGGCAGCGCGAGAAGTGGTCCAGATCCTGAAGTGCTGAGTTGGCTGGGCCATTCTCAAATCCCAAGAAGCAGTTATTGAAGCGGTTGGTGGTGGTTAGACATCGTCTCCGCCATAATGGGGACGTCCTACAATGAATTAAAGGCACGTCGATTCACCGATGTAACTGTCAGAAGATCTATCGCGTCTGCCACAA
>ML811238.1:184298-197041 GCA_009831015.1 Picea engelmannii | reverse complement strand
TTGGAGTTCGAATGGTTGGCAAGATACTGACTTTCCAGATATCTTGGGATTATTCCCTATCCAAGTAACTAATCAACCTTCTCCTATATATTGAAGAGATTGCTCATGGAAATGGTTAACTAGAGAAGATAGAAGCAAGCTAGAAAGAGATTGATTGGAGAGTTGGTGGAAGACTGTATGGAGGACTGATGCTACAACAGCAAGAGACAACAACAAGGTCATCATATGTGGTTGAACTTCTTCATGCACGAGCAAGTGTGTGTGTCAAAGCTAAGAGCCATCGAAAGGAGACCTACGACATCAAGGCTCAGGTTGTAAGTTTCTCTTTCATTAATGCAATACAGTAATAGGTCCCTTTCCCATAAAGATGATGTCATCTTATTACATGATTCCTTGATCACATGTATAGACTAGGTATTGAATACATTAATCTGCATTTGCTGTGATTGGTTTGTGTTGTTGTGATTGGAATGACGCAAGAGCGTCAGAGCAGAGCAAGGAACAATAGAGACTAAAGGAGAGCGTTCATAAGGTATGTCCGTCATCCATTTCTCTTAGTTCATTTCAATAGTCTAGATCTAGGGTAAGGGTAGTATTCTGTCACGTTTTGTTCCAGATCCAGGTGGATCTGGGGAGATTGGTCTGTGTCCACACTCACGAATTTATCCAGAAACAATAGGAGAAGGGAAATCCCAAAAAAGTTCCACAGGATACTGAAATCCCCCCACAAAATAAAGAGGCCTTAGAGATGAAAAAACCAGAGACAGAAGCAAAGAGGAGGTCCGAGATACCTCTCGAGTCCAATAAGCTTACTCCCCCTTCATCACCTAGTGTTGATGTCAATATGCCTAAGGAAATAGGAGGGAAAGGATCTACAGAGCTAGGAAGTCCTATAACTTCCTTAACCCACTTACAATCCACTTTTGGATTCCCACAAATGGGAGCCCTATTTGTTGATGACCTCATGTTTATCTCCATAGATGAGATTCCTCCTTCTAATTATTTGGTTAGAAGAAAGAGGAAGGCTGTCCTGAAACAAGAGATGTATATGAAGGAGGGGAGTATGGTAAAAAAGCATAAAGTCTTGCTAGATGGACATAATTTGGAGGAGGAGGATTTCGCTACTGAGATAGCAGGTTCCATGCGAGCCATGGAAACAACAAACTTTTTTACCATGAGAAACATGAGAAAGAGGATAAAGAAGAGTAATAACATGATAGCTCAATTACAAGATGAGTTAAAGAATGTTGAGAAGAGCATCAGAGAATAGGTGAGTAAAATCTTGGAGCAGACCAGTGCTGTCGAAAGGCTAGAAATTCAATCACTCAAATCTAGCCTGGATGAAATGAACCAGAGGATACAAGAAAGTCAGGTGGAGGTTTCTTAGCAAAAGGAGCATGCAGAACAGTTACAGGCTAAGTTAAATTTGATGGAAGGCCGAGTTATAGATTTAAAGGATTTCCAGACCCTCTCGTTGGAAACACATACAAAGATAGAAGCAGAGCAGCAAAAACTGATCTCCAAAATAGAGATCATCCAGAATTACTTTCAAGAGGTAAGCAAATATCTTGATAATATTATTTTACTAGAAAAGGAAGCTAAAGAAACAAGGAATACTTTCCAGAAAGTGATTGCATGTTCAGGGAATAAAGAGGCGATGGAAAATCTAAAGCTCTCTGTCACGGAATGAATAAAATGAGACATCTTGCTCAAGGTATCAGAAACAAATATATCTAAGAGAAAGAAGATAGTCAATGAAATCAAATATGATTGTGAAGGAATCTTCGATTCTTTGGATAAGAAAGCATTAGGAATTGAAAAAAAATACTGCTCTGAGTCACTGGGGTAGATAAACATTGAAAAACAACAGTTGGACTGCAAAGAAGGTTTGGAGAAGATTCAGATTGAAATTTTACAATTGAAGGAAATCAATGCCAGCCTAATAAATAGATGGTTGGTACAACCCAATTTAAAATTGCAAGTGATCAAGTTTTTGGGCCAAGGTTTTGAAGACTAGTTCCCAAAGGTACAAAGAAAGTTTTATGTCTTTGAGGCTAAGGATATTCCAACACCTCCTAGAAACATTGTCCATTTTCTGGAGAAATTTCTTGAATGTGTAGCATCAAAGGAGGGAGAGACTTCGACTAAGCAATGAAGTATCATTTGGAAACTCATACTATTGGAATGATAGATAAACAAAAGTTAATCGTGCAACGATTAAGGTTGCAGTTTTGTAACTATTTTTCTCCTAGAAAGTAGGAGATTGTTAACCATCAAGTTTGGATGACCATTGTATAAATGTAGGGAACAAAGACTAAAATAGGGTCTTTTTTGATCTCTCCGAAAAAAGATTGTTGATGAAGTAATTTTGAAGAGACTCTAAATTAATAGAAATGCAGATTGAAGATTTTAGATCTTGTCACTTTTGAGTTATGTGTTTCCCTGTCATCTCATCTTTCTTATATATGTTTAATTGATGAATGCTTAGCTACAATTTAGTTCAACCTCTACTGTGGAAATTATTATTCTTGTTATTTCAAATCATTTACAGTTTTTCCTCTGTATCTGTTATCAACAGATACAAGACCTGTAGATGCTTAGATCTCAACATCATATGCTTCATTAATATTTTTTCTCATCTCATAGTCTTCTGTTACAATGTGAGATTCTTCTGAAATTGATGCCTCACTTTGCTAATAGCTTTATGTTTTTCTCCATATCATGCATGTTTCTTTTCTTTAAAATTTAACTCAGATACAAGAAAAGGCCTTCAATTTGATCATACTATTTATTTGTGTTTTGACATCATTCTCGTTACATTGTGGAATAGAGATAACCAACCTAAAAAGAAAACACAGAACTTTATCCTCCTTTACTTTCCTCCTTCATGACAGTACCAGTTGCAAGGCAGCCTAACATCGAGCCCGGTCTCTTGGATCAAACCAACATTACTCTAAATTTACAAACAACAAATAACCGGGTTGACTTAGAACGTTCATGGACAACAATTGAGAGAGATATCAGTATCCAGGAAAACTAAGAATTTTGACAGAGACAGTTGAGAAACCGACAATAGGTTTTACCTTTTTATCAGTCCTTTTTTCTTTTCTTAGCTTCCTCTTTTTTTTTAGATGCCTTGACAGTATACTTTAAAGCCTTAAAGTATAAACTCAGGAATAACATATTTTTGGTGCCGTTGCTAGGGAACAAAGAAACAAAGTTTATTCCCTAGGGAGAGCGACATTGACGCTTTCTTTCTTTCATAGTGAACAAAGTTTGAAAACCTTCTAAGGCTACCTTTATCTTTCACTTGGCGACTCCACATTGTTTAAGATGACTCTTAACCAGAAAAACACTAGAAAGAATCTAGACAACAAGAAGATTTCACCTTTTTCAGAGCCCGAAAAAATTCTAAAATCAAGAAGATACTTCCACCAGACTGTCTCATCCACAAATAAAAATTTTCAACCTAAGTTTACACAGTCTAACTCAGAAGATCAACGCGGTGAATCAAGTATTCCACCCCTTTACGAGAAATACCCCGTTGATAAAGTCACACACCCTGAATTAGATCTGGTTCATCCGGTCTTTGAGACCGAGGCTTTCTCAGCGTTTTCCCACACCGATAGAAAATGAAGAGCTGCCTCACTCCTGTGGTGAATCATTCTCCCTCCCTTCTCGAAGTTCGTTTTCCTACATCTCAAAACTTAAATAATTATCCTATATCTCTGGACTCAACTTCTGTTGAATCTCCTGTATTCTCACCCTATGGTTCTGAGGGGACCAGTCCACATTCCCCAAGCTCTTCTTTCTTAAGTTTCTTCCCCTTCGATAATCAGTTTCTTGAAACCCGTCCTTACAACCCCTAGAGTTTAACCGTTAACTCCACAATGGCCACAGTCGGAGGAGGTGGGGATGGAGGTGTTGTCGCGGGTGGTCAAGGAGGAGGAGTGGGCGACCAAGCACTGCCTCTTCGGATATTTGCAGAAGTTGCTGCCAGATACACCCCTGTAGTTCTACCAGTCCCTCTCAATGATTTACCAGGAAATTACATAAAAAACCTACCTAAGTTCACGAGAGAAGGCGACTTGACAGCAGCCGAATACATAAATTGTTTCGATCAATTCGCTGACCTTCTTGGATTGGAACATGAAGATGTTTTCTCCAAACTCTTGGTTCAAATTTTTGAAGGGAAAGTAAGAACCTATTTTCAAGGCCTAGCTGCTGGATCTATACTGTCATATGATGAACTTGAAAACGCTTTTATCAGACAATGGGGTGAATGTAAAGACCATCTTTATTGTTTGATCGAATTTGGAGCTCTTCGAAAGAAAAAATCCGAATTAGTCCTCGAGTTTACACAACGGTTTAACAAATTGTACAATAAGATCCCAAATGAGGTCAAGCCCTCACAGCATGCGACGAAAGTGACTTTCCCTGGAGATTTTGACCCCTACTTTGTCCTGTTATTAAGGGAGAGAAGATTAGTAGATCTTACCAAGATGCAAGATGATGCCCTTGAAATCAAACCTAATATGATTGCATCAAGAAAGATGAAAGCTAAATTTGATATGGGAAACAAAGAAATCAAGAGATACAGGGAGCAAGGAGCACCCTCCGGATCAGGAAGATCTTCAGAGGACAAAATGGATGATATGGATAAAATCATGAAAGAATTGTCAAACAAAATATCGAGAATGAAACTAGAACAAGCTAAGAATGAACAATACCCCAGAAAGGAGTTCAGAAAGAACCCTAACCCTCAAAACCACTAAAAAAAATTTAAGAATGAAGATCAAAAGATCCAAACTCCTTTTAAAAGTGAAAACTTTGTAGGAGGACAAGACTTGGAGGATTTAGAGGAGTTAGAAGAGGATATGAACAATATTGGCGATGATTGCCTACAACCTTACATAACAACACACGATTATGAAAAGTCTTTGACTACAGAGTATGGGACCGATAGTAGCAAGAACGACAATGTTTCATAAGATTTGACCTATCAAGGAATAACGGATGGGATAATGGATGAACTTCACCAGAAATACAACCTGAGACCTAGAAACAGGTTTTCCACAACCGTTCCAGTTAAAAAAATACTGCTGAGGTCTGAAATTGATGAACCAATTTCAAAAATCATTGAGAAATAGACTGAAGGGACTAAGGCCACTAACATCTGGGTTACCAAGAAAAAGACAGTGGAAATGCCACCTTCGAGCATGCAAAAACTAGATACCCCTGTTACCGAAACAAAGGCCCCTCAGCCAAGGAAAACTAAAAAGAAAGGGTCGGAGGTTCAAAAAATGGAAATCGACAAAACCAGTAGAAGTTTCAACCTAGAAAGTGAAATCAATAAGATCAAAATTCCTATTCCTCTTGTAGAACTGGCTAAAAACCCGATATACCGAAAACAAATTGCTAAAATGATTAATTTTTCGGAAAATGAAAGTCAGGCCAATGTTATAAACTTAGAGGATGAAAAACCTAACATAATTTTTGTCCCACACTTTAAAGGTGCCAGAGACACGGTTTCCCCTTTCTACATTACTTATACCATTCTCGAACATCTGCTCCATAACTGCATGTTAGATTCTGGGGCATCTCACAATGTGTGCCTAAATAAATCATGGATAGACTCGGCCTTGACATCACCAAGCCTTATGGAGATTTATATTCTTTTGATTCGAGAAAAGTCAAGTGTATAGGTATGATAAAGGACTTAATTGTAAACCTTGCACAAGTACCATCAAAAAGTGTTTTAATGGATGTAGTTGTCGCAGATATACCCCAAAAATATGGCATGCTCTTGTCCCGATCTTGGGGTGCCAAACTTGGAGGTTCCCTTCAACTTGATATGACGTATGCAACAAGTCTAGTTTTCTGGGGGCAGTTCATGTGGCTGTACTGGGAAACCATGTTAGCATTTACGGTCAGCGATCCTCTCAACCCAAACAATTATCCTGTATATATTGCTGATCAGGATTTAGGTAATTGTATATTATCTATAGATGATGATGTGGATGCGTGTATAGAAGAAAATTGTACAGAAAATAAAAAAGAAAAAGAACAAATAGAACAGGATGTGTATAACACTGGTGTTTGGAAAATGCTTTTTTACGGTGCCTCATCTTGTCTTAGAGTTGGGGCTGGAGTAATTTTTGTTGCACCTGATAACCAATTCGTTATCCCTTTCTCTTATAGGCTTCAATGGAACATATACCACACCAATAACGTATGTGAGTATGAAGCTCTAGTGTTAGGGTTAGAGGCCACTAAGAAAATGAAAATTAAAAACTTGGAAGTTTTTGGTGATGCAGAGTTGATCATGAGACAGGTTAATCGCCAGTATCAGGCCAAACATCCTAGGTTAATGTCATATCAAAATTGTGTTTGGGACCTAATTGAAAAGTTTTTCTCCTCTGTTAATGTTCATTTCATCCTGAGAGTCGAAAATCAGCAGGCGGATGCTTTAGCCAAAGCAGCTTCGAATTTCGCACCTCCCACTGCTTTCAAACTTAAATATCATATACAAATGAGACATAGACCTTCCATACCCAATAACATACAACATTGGAAAGTCTTTGAGGACGATGAAAAACTCCAAAAATTTCTATAAATGATAGATGAGTTCACCGAAATCCATGTTGACCAAGAGAACCAAAATGATCTGATTTGGATCATGCAGGAAGGGGAGGAGCCCCAAGAGTTCCAGGATAAAATTGTAAATCACCGGATGTTGGTTTTAAAAAATAATCAGATACCCAAGGGCCTGATTCCCTTAGAAAGGATTTTTAGTCATGATGAAATCCCTTTGAAGACTACCTTACAGCCTCAGCCGGAGGAAGTCGAAGATTGCAATATATGTTCTAATGAGAGTCCCAGACTAGTGAAAGTGTCTAGGTACCTGTCTCCTAAAATCAATAATAAATATGCTGAGTTGCTTAGAAAATACAAAGATGTTTTTGCCTGGTGTTATGACGAGTTGAGAACTTATGATACAACCATCATGCAACATAAAATCCCACTAAAACCAGGCGTCAAACCTTTTAGACAAAAACTCAGGCAGATTAACCCTATCCTATTACCAGTGATAGAAAAAGAAGTCAAAAAACTCCTGGATGCTAAAATCATAGTTCCAATGAGATACTATGAGTGTGTAGCCAACGTGGTCCCAATAAGAAAGAAAAATGACAAGATCAGACTCTGCGTCGATTTCAAAAACCTGAATCGATCATCACTCAAAGACAATTACCCATTGCCTAAGATGGATCACGTCTTAGAAAAAGTAGTTGGAGCTAATTAAATGTCTATGATTGATGGTTTTTCAGGTTACAATTAGGTTGTAGTGGATCAAGACGATAAAGAAAAGACTGCTTTCACTACCCCGTGGGGTACTTTTATGTACGATAAAATGCCCTTTGGTTTGATGAATGCAGGGGCTACATTTCAGCGGGCCATGGATATCACTTTCATGGGTGAAAGGGATAAATTTGTTGTTATCTACCTTGATGACCTGACCGTGTTCTCCAAATCTGATGCCGAACATCTAACGCACCTTACGAAAACCTTTGAGAAATGCCGAAAATTTGGTTTGTCACTCAACCCCAAGAAATCTCATTTCCTGATGCAAGAAGGTAATCTCTTGGGTCATATCATGTCTAAATAAGGAATCAAAATCGATCCAAAATAGACACTATAAATTTTCCTAGAAATGTAAAAGAAATCCAGTCTTTTTTAGGAAAAAATAATTTCTTGAGGAGATTCATTCCTAACTTCACTGAGATTGTGAAATTGATAACAAATATGCTAAAAAAGGACAGCGAGGTGAGATGGACTAGCAAAGACAAAGCGTCATTTCAACGCATAAAGAAAGTAATAAGTGAAGCACTAGTCTTGGCAAGTCCAGATTACATGAAAGAGTTTTTGATTTTTTCTTTTGCCTCAGAACATACCATTGTAGTTTTCTTGTTACAAAAAAATGAAGAAAGTTTTGAGTGGCCTATTGCATTTTTTAGCAAAAGCCTCAGAGATGTTGAGTTGAAATATGATATAATGGAGAAACAGGCCTATGCAATGCTGAAATCTCTGAAGGATTTTCGAACTTATATGTTACATTCAAAGATCATAGCTTATGTACCCTCTAGCTCTGTTAAAGACATCCTGGTGCAACCAGAAAACGATGGAAGAAGAGGCATGTGGTTATCTAAGATCCAAGATTTTAATGTAGAAGTCAAGCCAAGTAAAATTATCAAAGGTCAAGGTTTAGCCAAATTGCTTGCCGAATCAAATTTAAAAGCGCTTGGGATAAATCGACTGCAAGAGGACGAGGGATTCCTGGAAATAGATGAGCTTGATATCATTGTACCTACAACCGAAATCCAAGATAAGTTTTTGGCTTTAGCCTGGTATCGCGACATTGTCCATTACCTACTCATGCTTCAATGTCCTAGTGAGTTAACCCTGACAAAAACTAGGACGCTAAAGTTACATGCTGTAAAATTATGTATCGTAGATGCTAAGTTGTTTTGGAAAGATCCCTTGGGTTTTCTACTGAGGTGCTTAGTTGAGATTGAAACAGAAGGGGTTATAGAGGAATTCCATGTCAGAGTATGTGGAGGACATCATTCTTGGCGAGAAACAACTTATAAAATATTAAGAGCCGGATACTACTGGCCCAACTTGTTCACAGAAGTGAACACTAAAGTTTGAAATTGCATCCCATGCCAGTTGTTCACAGGAAAAAGGAGAGTCCCAACTTTACCCTTGATTCCAGTTAAAATCGAAGCCCCGTTTCAGCAATGGGGACTTGATTTCATCGGAGAAATTCATCCACAATCCAGTGTGCAACACAAATGGATCCTAACTGCTACTGATTATTTCACTAAGTGGGTAGAATCTATCCCCACAAAGAATGCAATTGACTTAGTAGTAATCAGTTTCTTGGAAGATAATATCTTATCCAGATTTGGTTTCCCTCGAAATATAGTCACTGACAATGCTCAGGCATTTGAATCAATGACCATGATAAATTTTTGTTAAAAATATAACATCATGCTAGGGCACTCCATAGCTTACTACCCACAAGGAAATTGTCTGGCTGAATCATCCAACAAAAGCCTGATTACCGTGATAAAAAAAGTTTTGACTGAAAACAAAAAAGCGTGGCATACCCATTTAAAATATGCTTTATGGGATAACAAAATAAGTACCAAAAGATCAATCAGGATTTCCCCTTTCCAGATGGTATATGGCACTGATGTCATTTTGCCAATAAATCTTGCTCTGCTAGTAATGAAACTCTAGCAAGATTCCAATGAAGAGCCCAATGACGTTACCAGGAGAATAAACCAGCTGGTCGAAGTCCAGCGAAATAGGGCCGAAGTAAATGAAAGGTTGCAAAGGTATTAGGAAAAAATGAAAGCCTTATTTGATCAAAAAGCGAAAGATAGAGAATTTCTCCCTGGCGACTTGGTCTTAAAATAGGAAGCTAGAAATGAAGACGCTGGAAAACATGGCAAATTTGATCCAATCTGGTTCGGTCCATACAGAATTTCAGCCTTGGAAGGAAAAAAATCCTTGGTTATTAGAAAATCTATATGGAGACATTCTTAATTCCCCTGTAAATGGGCAACATCTCAAACACTTCATGCAATAATGTGATTCTAAATTATCATTGTATATATCGGTTTGTTTTCATGTTTTTTGTATATATATATATATATATATATATATATATATATATATATAAAATAAAATAAACAAAAGCTTCTTTCATGTTATTTCCTAAGGATTGTAATGTTATGTTATTCACAGGAAAATTTTATCACGAGACAACAGACTTGAGGTACTGAAAGTCCCAAAATGCGCAGGTACTCATATCAAGACTCTCACAATGGAAAAGGTAATGAATGAATAATATTTAGACTGGAAATATAAGAGCTCATAAAGGTATGAAATCCCATTAAAAAAAAAAAAAAATTCAGATAAAAACTCTGAAAAGTACAATAAATAAATCATCGTTGTTTAAAAAAAAAAAAAATCTCTCTCTAAGGATAACCATATGTACAACATCTTGCCTAAACCCTTTTACCCTCCTCCTTGGCCATTGTAAATCCTTTTCTCGCTTGATCATAGACGTCTAATCAATGAAATTTCCTGAGAACGGAGGGGTCTCGCTTCGGTCATTGGAATCTCTCGAACATATTTTCAAGAAAGAGAGCAGGTTGTGTTTTTCATTTTTTGACTCTGGCTGGATCATAAACATGTCTAGGTTAATCCTAACCTTATTAGTTATCCTAACAGGAATAACTGATTGGTTTTTCTCAAGGAATTTCCCTAGACTAAAGGTCAAAAAGTTTTCGTTAAGAAGTCCTCCGAAACCCTTGATTTTTGAAGGCAGGTGAGAAAGATTGACCCAGAGTGATTTAAATGAGTTTACAAACTTTGATCCTTTTTCAAATAGATATCTTCCTGAATGTATTGCATACTCATTAATTCCCCCCACTTCAGATATAAAAAGAAATAAATTTACGGACAGATGGTGAAAGGAAATTCAATATTGATTGCCCCCATCTAGTTCAAAGAGATGAAGAAAGGAAATTTATACTTATTGATTGCCCTAATCTCAACATTTAAATGCTTGCAAAAAATGAAGTTGTGGAAGGAAATTCAATGTGGGAAGTCAGATAACTTCACCAGGGTATTGAACAGGCTCACTGGTAGTGAAGCAATATCCTCATATCTGATAAAAGCTGTTATACGCGAGTTAAAAGATACTATGGTAATTTCACTTCTTTTCAGTTGGATTCTATCACAGGTTTCTAAGATCTCCTTATCATACATAGGGTAAATACTTGCCTTGATGAAAATAGAATCACGAAAAGCCTGATAAGATTGATTAATTGGGTTTTGATTATCTTACACAGTTTTGAGGTCAGCTTTAGGATAAGAAATCTATTGAAAACCTGGCTCAGGATAGTCAAAATTTTTGTTTTTGTAGAGTTTTCAAGGTTGACGTTGAGACCCTAATCTTGTTCAATTTTTTCTCCTTATTTGTCTCACAGTGCCAAATCTTTGACTCCATTACCCAATGAAGGCACTCGGTCTACATGTTCTTCTCGTCTCACAAGGAGACGAGATCCTTAGATCGAGCCTAATGTTGACATGAAGATTAAATTTTTGCACCCTTTAAAAGTGAAGCTTCATCTTTTTCTGAGCCATGGAGTTGCCCTTAGTCCTTAATCACTCGTTCCTTTTTGGGTTTCAAAATTGACGCAACCTGCCCCTCACCGAGCAAGCCGGTCGCTCCACCAGGACCTTCTGATTCTCACGGGCCCGAAGAGTCAACGCTCTTCAACTCCCTCGGGAGTTCTTCACCACAGTTGTCTCCTTCTCGGCGATATCCCCCTTCGGGACTCGAGAAATCGCATTTCGGGAATCGACGGTTCACGCGAGCACAACTCACAAGTAGCTCCAAACCCCGAACCCCGATGGTCAATGGGTCAACGTCCTCCCTTATCGGGGAAATTCCCTATCGGGAAATCAACGGTAGTGTTGTCGCACGTCCCGTGCAACACAAAACCCTGAACCCCGAACTCTGACAGCACGCCACCTGTCCTCCTATGATCTTCGAAACCCCACTCTGCCACGTCCTCTTCGGGATTTCGCGGATCACGAATCCACGATGCAAGAACTCTTGGGCATCGAGAACCCCGATTTCCCGAACGCCAAAACCCCGAAGTCCGATGACACATGTCCTTCCCTCGCTCTCGAGGTCCCACTTCAGCCACGTCACCTTCTTTCTCGTGCGATCGGGGATCGCGAGATCGCTTTTTTACCGGTCACCAGTTACTTGCATCACAAATCCCCAAATCCCGATTCTCCGATGCCACGTGTCGACATCTCCTGGGGAGGCCTACTTCTTGACACCTGTCTCCCTCTCATTCTATCGGGATTTTGCGATTCGGGAGTTCGTGCCTCCTGATACACAAGGTCATAGGCCCTGCAAAACCCCGAATCCCGACTCCTCCAGATCTTCCGCCACGTGTCCTCCCTCCGATCAACGGCTCCGATCGATTTGGGAAATCGCCGGTCGCGATTTCAAAGGGATTGAACCCTTGCCTCCGGGAATGCCGAACGTCGAAACCTGATCCACAGGGATCCTGCGCCACGTGTCCCTTCTCCGATCAACGACTTAGATCGATTCGGGGAATCGCAACTCACGATTTCACGAGGTGTAAACCTCTCGTCTTATAAATCCCCGAATTCCAAGACCCCGAAGCCCGATGGACTTTGTCTCTTCTCCACCTGTGCTCACGGGTTATATTCCGCGCATCTTCTCTACGATCTGACGGTCCTCGGGACTTCGCGGAACTTCACGGGAATTTCAACCCATAGATTATCTTCCTCTGGAGAACCCTCCAGTCTACCACCTTCGTCCTGTGTGAACTTCACTGGGGTCGGCTCCCACAGCGAACAAAAGAACTATCTCTCCTGAGCTTTGTCCTTCTGACTCCTTCAGAGAACTTTCACGCACTTCCTGTGCCTGACTTCAAGGACCTTCAAAGTGTTGAAGTCTTTCCGGGCTTTCTTTACACAGGATTGTTACTAAGCCTCGCGTCCAACCTGCACTCACCTGCACGACTTGAACAATCCCAACTCACCCTGGGCAAACGAGAACAAAGGTTCAGCTACTTGGCCTCCTCGACGCACTCTATGCGGAGGAACTCAACTGCAATCTATGC
>ML811238.1:167813-184248 GCA_009831015.1 Picea engelmannii | reverse complement strand
TGAAACTCACTCTCTCAGGTTTCTAACCTGATATGCAATCACATAAGCAGCATATAGAAGATAAGAATAAAAAGAAGCAAGCATGCAACAGCATAATGCCAACAACACAAAGAGACTAAACACATCCATGGAATTGAATAAAAGCTTTCCTATTAATTCAATGTCTGTACATGGAGTTTCTTCACCAGCTCTCTTCTCTGCCTTCTTTTTTTCTTCTAATGCTGAATAATAATCTCAAATGTACAAGGAGGGTGCCTATATTCGTTTTCCCTCCTGGAAGATGAAACTGTCTAATCTACAGCTAACCCTATCTACCAGCATTTAAAGCTGTTAAATGCTTCCTTATCTACATTATATTACAAATGCGCTCAGCCTTGAATGTCTTTAGTGAAACGGCGACGCAACAATACCAAGGTAAAATTTAAAATCAAAAGGTTTGCTGGCTTGTCTAGCTGTACATTCTCTTTCTCCTCGCGCTGGTTCATATGATGTATTGTGGATGTTGCGGATGCTCCTGCATCAAAAATTCGGTTCTTCTCGAGGTGTGATCTTCAAGTATCCCTTTTTCCCGGCGCCAAAATCCCGAAGCCATTTCAAAATATTAAGAAATATAAAGTAAAAAGGGGGAAGAAATTAAAGTTACTTTTTTTGTTTTTTACCACAAAGCACTCTTTAATTCATAATTAATCGAATCCCTAAACACAATTATCTCTCCCTTAGTCTTTCGCGATTCAATCTTCTCTTTTCTAAAGTGTTTTCAAACTCTTCTCCTTCAAACTCCCAGTCCTCGATTTTCTGAAAAGTAAAAATTAAAATGTAATTGTCCACTAATCATGATTAATCAAAGTTTTTTAATACGAATGATTAGCACCTCACTAATCCCATCGTAATTTCATGATCCAAGGTTTACTTATGACATATCCCCTGACAGCAGGATCCCCAAAGTTTCGAAACGAGAAATCGCGTTTTGCGCCTCGCTAATCCCATCGCAATTTCACGATCCGGGGTTTACTTGTGACATATCCCCGGACAACAGGATCCACGAAGTTTCGAAATGCGAAATCACGTTTTCTTTAAACAAATCCTAAGATTAAAATATTAAACTGTTTTATACACTTTTGTTTGTAAACAGGTTTCTGGTCCAGTATAACCACCATGGCGCCCAAGAAGGCCATCAAGAAAAATGAGGAAGTTGCAGAGGTCTCGATTCTAGACGGATATGTTGTATCTGATACAATATCGAATGCCATCGAATCCATAAAATCTTGGAGGAAGATTTTCAAAACTCTCGATTATGAAATTAAGAACTTCCCCCATGATGCCAACAACAAACTCCAGGATATAGTGGAGTTTGTACTTCACAAGGTGGCTATGCGACCATGACTCCTGACTTACAACGACATGATTAGTTGGTCTTTAGAGTGAGCAGACGTGTAGACAAGGAGCATTCTGGACAGTTGAGGGGTCGTCATCGGCTCCTTTAGACCAAAACATATACAAGTAATGTATAAACTATCTTCCTATCCCAAATACATTTATAATAAATATTTCGTCAGTGAGTTTCAGAGGAAAGAATGTTTTGAGTCAGACCAAACCTATCTTAACATAATAAAAGACTGGTGGAGAAACAAAGAAAAATTCAAGGCCGACACACATGGTGTTTATGCCACAACGTATTTAAACAAGTATATGGTTTATGTGGCGATGATGTTATGTAGGATTTTTGGTAAGGAAAGTCCTACCCACTTCCCAGTGGAATGGGTACCTCTTTTGCATGAGGCCGCAGAAGGTTACAACTTCAATTGGGATAAGATTTTATCTGAAAACATAGAGAGAGAGGTTATGGAGTACTAGACTGCAAGATCAAAAGGCTAAACATCAGCCTTTTATATGTCCGCATACATCATGGATGCTATATGCTTCTCAAATCCTTTCCCTTTGATGAATTGGAGATTGAATCCGACTTACCCGGAGCCTATTCATGAATATCATTCTAAACTTTGGGAAGAAAATTCCAAAGATTCATTCTATGAGATTTGTCATTTCGTGGTAATACCACTACACTAGATGCTATACGACTGTGCACCCCCCCTGCATTTCAGATTTGGTCATAGGGAGCCTTCAGGAAATTGTTGACTGGTTTATAGAGGATAATTTCACCTACATCAGAGTTTTCAGATGTTTGATTCCTCCACATGTGCTCCCAAAATTCCTCTCTAACAGACTAGTGTACAGGGAGGTAGCTTATCCAATAGTAATGGGTGGAATCGTGATAGAATTAAAGACAGCCCAAAAGAAATCTTGGCCTATTTTTCACGTTCAGATTGGAAAATTTTCACTTCTCAACTTGGGTCATTCCAAGGTTGAAGTGGCAGCATTGGAGGGGGTCAAATTGGTAGACCTCAAGCAAAGGAAGAACGATCCTTACCAGTTAGTGGGGAAACATGTGACTCACTGCAATATGAAATCATATGGACATGAGGAGTCCCCTTAGGATGACATGTTCAAAGGGAATAAGACTTATAAAGAGGTGTTAGAACGAGTACATACACTATCGTCTGACTTGCAAGATAGTTTTCGGACCTTTCAGAAGCATAGCCGAAGTGGTCTGCCCAAAGTAATACAAGGAGAAGCAATCACCTTTCCCCAGGAACAAGAAAATACTCCCCCAAGATTCGAACAGGAAGCACAGGAGAAGGGCAATCCCAAAAAATTCCCACAGGATACTGAAAGGCCCCCACAAAATAAAGAGGCCTTACAGACGAAAAAACCAGAGACAAAAGTAGAAAGGAGGTTCGGGATACCTCCCGAGTCAAGTAAGCTTACTTCCCCTTCATCACCTGGTATTGATGTCAATATGCCTAAGGAAATAGGAGGGAAAGGATCTACAGAGCTACGAAGTCCTATAACTTCCTTAACCCCCTTATAGTCCACTTTTGGATTCCCAGAGATGGGAGCCCTATTTGTTGATGACCTCACCTCTATCTCGATAGATGAGATTCCTCCTTCTGATTATTTTTTCAGCAGAAAGAGGAAGGTTGTTCTGAAACAAGAGATGTATATGAAGGAGGGGAGTATGGTAAAAAAGCATAAAGTATTGCTAGATGGACAAAATTTGGAGGAGAATTTCGCTACAGAGATAGCAGGTTCCATGGGAGCCATGGAAACAACAAACTTTTTTACCATGAGAAACATGAGAACGAGGATAAAGAAGAGTAATAACATGATAGCTCAATTACAGGATTAGTTTAAGAATGCTGAGAAGAACATTGGAGAAGAGGTGAGTAAAATCTTGGAGTAGACCAGGGCTGTCGAAAGGTTAGAAATTCAATCCCTCAAATCAAGCTTGGAAAAAATGAGCTAGAGGATACAAGCAAGTCAGGTGCAGGTTGCTCAACAAAAGGAGCATGAAGAATAGTTACAAGGTAAGTTAAATTTGATGGAAGGCCGGGTTATAGATTTAAAGGATTTCTAGACCCCATCGTTGGAAACACATACAAAGATAGAAGCCGAGCAACAGAGACTGATCTCCAAAATAGGGATCATCCATAATTACTTTCAAGAGGTAAGCAAATCTCTTGATAATATTATTTTACTAGAAAAGGAAGCTAAAGCAACAAGGAATACTTTCCATAAAGCGGTTGCATGTTTAGGGAATAAAGAGGCGACGAAAAATCTAAAGGTCTCTGTCATGGAATGAATAAAAGGAGACATCATTCTCAAGGTATGGGAAACAAATATATTTGAGAGCAAGAAGATAGTCAAAGAAATTAAAGATGATTGTGAAGGAATCTTCGATTCTTTGGATAAGCAAGCATTAGGCATTGAAAAAAATGAATTCTCCGAGTCATTGGGGCAGATAAACATTGAAAAACAACAGTTGGACTGCAAAGAAGGTTTGAAGAAGATTCAGATTGAAATTTTACAAGTGAAGGAAATCAATTCCAACCTAATAAATAGATGGTTGGTACAACCCAGTTTAAAATTGCAAGTGATCAAGTTTTTCGACCAAGGTTTTGAAGACCAGTTCCCAAAGGTACAAAGAAAGTTTTATCTGTTTGAGGCTAAGGATCTTCCAACACCTTCTAGAAACTTTGTCCATTTTCTGGAGAAATGTATTAAATGTGTAGCATCAAAGGAGGGAGATACTTCGACTAAGAAATGAAGTATTGTTTGGAAACTCATACTATTGGAATGATAGATAAACAAAAGTTAATCGTGCAACGATTGAGGTTGCAGTTTTGAAACTATTTTTCTCCTATAAAGTAGGATATTGTTAACCATCAAGTATGGATGACCATTGTATAAATGCAGGGAACGAAGACTAAAATAGGGGCTTTTTTGATCTCTCTGAAAAAATATTTTTGACGAAATAATTTTGAAGAGACTCTAAATTAATAGAAATGCAAATTGAAGATTCCAGATCTTGTCACTTCTGAGTTATGTGCTTCCTTGTCATCTCTTCTTTCTTATATATGTTTAATTGATGAATGCTTAGCTACAATTTAGTACAACCTCTATTGTGGAAATTATTATTCTTGTTATTTCAAATCATTTACAGTTTTTCCTCTGTATCTGTTATCAACAGATACAAGACCTGTAGATGCTTAGATTTCAACATCATATGCTTCATTAATATTTTTTCTCATTTCATAGTCTTTTGTTACAATGTGAGATTCCTCTGAAATTGATGCCTCACTTTTCTAATAGCTTTATGTTTTTCTCCATATCATGCATGCTTATTTTCTTTAAAATTTAACTCAGATACAAGAAAAGGCCTACAATATGATCATACTATTTATTTGTGTTTTGACATCATTCTCGTTACATTGTGGAATAGAGATAACCAGCCTAAAAAGAAAACATAGAACTTTATCCTCCTTTACTTTCCTCCTTCATGACAGTACCAGTTGCAAGGCATGATAACATCGAGCCTGGTTTCTTGGATCAAACCAACATTACTCTAAATTTATTTAACATTATTTTACAAACAATAAATAACTGGGTTGACTTAGAACGTTCATGGGCAACAATTGAGAGAGATATCAGTATCCATGAAAACTGGGAATTTTGACAGAGACAGTTGAGAAACTGACAATAGCTTTTACCTTTCTATCAGTCCTTTTTTCTTTTCTTAGGTTTCTTTGTTTTTTCTGATGCCTTAACAGTATACTTTAAAGCCTTAAAGTATAAAGTCAGGAACAATAGATCCCACGACCCTAGGAGATCAACAATCATTAACATTAGTAGCATCAGACGCTCAGACTTGCATGATGATTAATTCCATTCCTTCCAACATCTTCGTACTTCATGTGGGGCCCATGAAAGATCAATGATTGTCGTTTTATCACACCACTCTTCCATCAATGATACATATTGATCCTTAGAGTGCCTCCCATTGAAGTGCATCCCAATTTGGAACCCCAAATCACTTCAACTTGAACTCCTTCGATGAATGGTCTATATCGCTCAAACTTTAGATAGGAGGGATATGATTTTGACACCTGTACCAAGGGTTAACACCGACAGGGACCCCCACTTGGTTTGTTCTACAAATCACAAGCTACTATGTGTCCTCCTCTAGACCTGTTGGCACTCCACATAAGAATAACATCACTCTTCTTCCTTATCCTTTCCTAAGCAAGTCCCACGATGATCTATGAATAATATTACTTCTCATCCACTCACCAATCTACGCTCCAGATTATGGCTCGGAGTACTACCTATTGGAGTTCCTCTACCTCAGCATCCAAGGCTACACCTACCATCTAACTCCAATGACCCCACTGTGAAAATGGTTCATATCATCCAATGCCTCTTTCGATTGATCCAATAGTATCGATTTCTCCTCAGGGACTTTCCCATAGAAGTGGCTCTACTCCAGGATTTGGGGCTACTCTGACTATTAGGCTTCGAAGGTTCCTCTGTGATCAATGATCATGATCTCTCGGATCCACCTTCCAATGTATCCAACAACCCAAATCACTTCTTGGAGCCTATCCATCAGAGTGTATCAACTTGATATCCCACACTACTTTGACCATATGACTTCGATGGTCCTCATCATGATGGATTTTATTATTCATATCTAATCATGGTGCCGAATCGACGACTGCGATATTTCGAAGTAAAAACATGGGTTTTTTCTCAGGTTAACATTCCGATTATGGAATTATCCAAATAATGGATTATTCAGAGTCTTTTCTAAGGTTTACAAGCCTTCAAGAACTCCAATTCTTTCCCAAACCGACTAAGGATTCCTCTTTCGACTTCTTGGTTCAGAGTTCATCTTGTGAATAGTCCATTTCAGGACATGCATTCCTAGCCTCGAGTCGGGATATACCATGTCGAATTCCATCTCCAGTACTATTGAGTTAAATAGAAAATCTCTGCATATGAACAAAGATAGGAAAAATACCAACAATATATATATATATATAACCATACAATAACAAATAAATATTTACATAGACTTTGGATATGCATAGAAATGTACAGTTCTAGGCAATTCTAGCAACAAATATACATAAGTATAATCAAAATAACAATTAATCCTCACTGAAACACATAATTACAAATTCTTTTCAACTCTAACAACAGATACACTGAAACATAACTAGAACAACAAATACTCATAAAAAAGATACATAATTACACATATAGTAAGTAAAATACTCAGACAAGGCACTTATGTTTTATAAAAGATCACTAATTGTGTGCATACCTCAGAATTTACTCCTAGTATTAGACTCTGCTACTCGTAAGATCAACAACAGGTTACCCCCGAGCTGGGGCTAAAACTTCACTCAGGAAAAGGAATTCCTAACCAGGCTATGGTCTCTCAAACAACAACAATGCTTAGACTCAAGTACCAAATCTAGAAAAAAAACTATAGTCTCTCATTCCCCACATGCCCATCCCACCCCAGGAAGTGTGCCCCTTCTCTGTTCAATAGTATTTTGGCTTCCCCACTTCCCTTCCGGGGATTTAGCAACAAGTTGAACGAGAAGTCTCATAGGCCTATAGCTGTAGCTTGGCACATTGGGAAAAAAATTCCCAACAATTCTCTCACTTGGAGAGAATTCTTACAGGTTTTAAAACCCACTTCTTCAATATCTCACGGGCATGGAAACCCACTTCTTCAACAACTAATTGGACCTGACAACCCACTTCTTCAGTAGCACACAGGCTTGACAACCCACTTTGTCAATATCACACGAGACTGACAACCTGCCTCTTCAGCTCAATTACCTAAAAATCACCCCAAATCCTCCTCATTGTAGGTATGGTGATGACAAACAAGTATGGATGGTATCATAGGAGTGATCCTATGAAAAATTGTGAGAATGATAGCTAAGATGGGAAATTACACTAAATTTTCCCCAATATATTTGCATGTTCACAAATTGACACTTGTCACCTTATAAACCCCCTTTGAACCAACTTGGTGATTCGTTCCCATCCTCTAAGAACTTAGGATAAAACCATATCCCATGCATTTTGACTTTAGGAAAATTTGTAATAATATTTCCTTGGATTAAGCCCCCATGGCTTAACCCTCTTCTTAGACTCTTAGCCCCCTTTCCCTTCTAATGGAATTTACCCCCCATACTCTTTTGTCTAGTTGGTCTGCACATAGTGATGTTTTTCATTAATATTTGAATGTGTTATTACATTTTCAATGATGGTAATACTATCATTTTTAACAAGGCACGCTGGCCCAAAATGTCCTGGCTCACTAGCTTATATGTACATTTAAATTTACATTACAATTGGGGTTCAACCTAAGGGTATTACATCCAACATATGGCACATTGTGCATTTTCTTCATCACTGTATTTTTCATTTCACTGGAATTAAACACATTTACTTTTCCTTTGTACATGAGAATTCCATCTTCTTTTATCTCAAAGTATTTAAATTTCTGTTGAAAATTACCTTGCTGTAATGTTTCTTTTATTTCCAAATAATGTTGATATGAATTTGTTTATGCAATAATTTAATATTTTAGATCAGTCTTGTACATTTTGATGGATGCAATATGCATTTCATGAGCTCTCCTTCTAGGTGCATCAACCACTTGATTTTCCTCGCCTTTTATATGCTTAATTTCAAAATCACATTCACTCATAAATTCCAAGCATCCAGTTTTCCAGGCATTTTGTTGAGTCTCATAAATGTTGTATTTCCATCCACCTTTCCCTTCATCATTCTTCACATTTTATCGCCCCATTAACCTTTCATGATACCAATTTCATAATTAAATATGGGTTTAACCTTATTATTTTCCAAATCATTTATTTTAGTATTAAAAGGGAATTTGTGATTAAATATTAGAAAATTGACATGTTTTCATATATATCTCAAAAATGTGTGAGCTTTGTAATGTGTGAAGGATTAATTAAAAAAGACTTCTCGAATACTTCCTCCAGCATTTCAAGATTTGAGGAGATAATTCAATCCTAATTCAAGCTTCAATGTTGGCATCGATAAGGGCCACCGATACAACTTGGTAAGCTTATTGTAAATTGTTAGTGTAGATTTTCATTTCATGTATTTGTTATTTTGATTTCATGTTATTTTGTTTGATTTCACTATTCAAATTTGTTGCAAAGTGTGGTAATGCAAGAATAGTTAGATCTCCATATTTCACCACACATGAGCTTTAATGGAGCATTCCACTTGTTAGTTTAGTTGCTTCGGGAGATATAATCAAAGTTCATATTTTCTTTTCATGAGCCATCAATGAACATGTCCATCACTTGAGAAAGAGATTTTGCTTGTTTATGAGTTTTTCTTTCCAGCTTTTGAATTGTGTGAAGATTGTTATTTTTAAAAGTGTGTTGCTTTCTATATGGTTTTCTTATCTAAGCTATACTAAACAAACATAGGAACCTATCTGTTATCGGCACATATAGTGCATCAACTCTACTGATTATGAATCCCGGTTGATAATTTATGTTTGGTAATATATTATGCATATAATTGCACCAACATTTTGGCGTTGTTCCAACATTTTTTTTCATGCTCATTGAATGTCTCTATTATACACAATGCTTCATTACACTAATTTTTTTGATGTCAGAATCATTTGCTTGATTGTTGTTACTTGATTCTTAGGAACGCTAGAATTGAATGCTTTGAATATTCAATGATATCTAACGATGTACAGGTCCGATCATGCAGAAAAGAAATTGAGATTAATGCAACAAATCTACGAGAATCATACTTTGACCCAACTTCAAATTGCTTGAATAAATTTGACAGTGGATATAAGAAGCATATTTAAACTTTCAAAACTTTAGTGACATGGATTATCAAGCAACTGAAGATTTGATAACGCTGAGACAATATTTTTATTAAAACATTTTGCAAAGAATGCCAAGGAATGCAAATCCGACTTTGATTTCAAGTGTTTTGTTTTTCTCTTTTGCATTTTATTTTGGTGTGTATTATCATAATAAAACAAAAACCATAAAAATTATAAAACCACGATTTTTTTTTTTTTTTTATAAAAATCAAATTTAGAAAAATCAAAACATTACAAAATACATAAAAATTACAAAAATCAAAATATTGCAAATGAACATTCTCTAATTCCTGAAAACAATATTCTTAATGCTAATTTGTTTTTCTTGAATTACTTCAAACAACAATCAACAATGGAATAAGCGCGCAACAACAGGTATAAGAACACATTTTATTTCTTTTACTTTGCCACATTCGTACTTATTTCTTCATGCTATGTTTTTCTTATAATATCTCACAAGTTTTCATGCAGGATTTGTACTAAGTTTTTTTTTCAGGTGCACGACTGATCGCATCTTGCTGCTGAAATGATTTTCTAGAATCACAAAACTTTTGAAAAAAACATGCTTTCGTGACTGCTTGAAGGTGCTGAGTCTTATCACACATATCGTACATATCATGACGTTTGTTGTTACACAAAACCCATCCATACAACCATTCCGCGTCATGAATTATTTCCCCACATCTTTCCTTCAAATCGCATTGGTCATCCCTGTAATGAAGTCTATCTTCCATTTCCTTATCTGTCATGGCTTCACACACGCCTATCTTTCTGATTCACATACATCCCTTTATCTTTTGCAATTCATTTTGCCTTTTCAATAAAACCATCCAGCTCCCTTTCCCTGACTCTATTACCTAGCCCTAAACATTGTTGCTAGTGAGATATTTTCATTTATAGTCCTACCAATATTTTTGTAAAAACTCGCGTTGACTGATGTGGGATTCCTTAAGGCCCACCTTTCAACAAGTCTTTCCCCATCAACCTCAACACCTTATCTAGGATATAGGCTAGAGTTCCTTTGGAGTACCTAGAGGCTTGCATGCCTTAATGGCAAGTTCTCTTGCTGACAATCATGGGAATACATCATTGTCCCTTGATCGTCAGATCCTGCAAGTGGCTCGACATTAGCTCATTCATTTGCACTTTGCAAGATGGACTTGGGTACCTTGGAACTCATTGACATCAATGGTGAGTTTGCCTCGCATTGGTTAACAACATTCATAATTGGTCGGTAATCCAATGACTTCTCGTCATGCTCGACATCGACACATTCATTCGCATGACTAGAATTGTACCATCGGGTTTAGCAGTGGGTGAAGACTATACACTTTTCCATGACTCCATCAGCAGTTGCAGCAGTATTTTTCCAGTCATATGAGAGTACCACAGTTCCACTTTCATACTTCCTCTTTTCCATGATTTATCAGCAGTAGTTCATATTCCTCCACTTCACATTCCCTAGTCCAGCAGTTACAGTAGTCGTTGTTACACCTCAAAATTACTCACTTTGATAGTGTCACAAGTGTCATCATTACAAGTGTTGTAAGTGTCGCATCTTGTCCGCAAGTGTCACATCTTGAATACAAGTGTTTCAAGTGTCAAAAACATCATTCTGCCATATTGCCTATGTCATTCCTCTAACGACATCATAAAGACACTTAAGACACCCCAAAGACTAGTTTTGAAGAAGAGAAATCACTTGACAGGGAGTACAAACCTTTTTCCACTGAAAGAACCACTAAAAAATGGATTTTGGAGAGGAGCGCTCCCCTATCCATTGTCAGGGAGTGCTGGCGCTCCCTGAGCCTCTTTGGGGGAGTGTTTGAGTGCCCTGTGAACCCTTTTGGTGGAGCGCTACCCTTTTCTGAGCAATTTTTTGGTTTGTTGAGACAAATCAGGGAAGAATCCCTCAATTCTTGAAGGTGGTTGGATTCAAATTGATGGTCAAGGCATGATCTTAAGGAAGATCCTCAACTGAAGGAGAGGAATCCTCAACTTATCCCAAGGATCTCTCAAGTGGTTGGACCTCTCCAAGGTTATATAAGGAGGCCTTCTCATGGTGAAAGGTACATGGAAAAGATTGGAGATGTGAAACTTATGATCTCATGAGTGAGATGTCATCAAATCAATCAGTGTAGATTACTAGAGCAGAGGGGTTGGACAAGGAGAACTGGAAGAAGATGATTCATTCAAAGGATTGTAAGTACTTTTACGTGTTCTCATTAATAATCAATGCTTGGCCTGTTTCTTTCAAACTTATACTTTTTCCATATGAGTTTTTCTGCAGTAGATGGATATATATTTGAACTAATCTCAGTAGATTAGGAAGTCCATTGTATCTTTGTTTGTCCTACAGGACCTATCAGGAAGTTCAGGATTGAAGATCAGCCAGGACTTTGCAAGGACAAATGTCGCTAATAAGGTACATATCTTTCTCCTTATCTTTCATTTATTAGCTTGATTAAATCTAAAAGGAAGTCAGTGTCCATGTTAATCACTTTTCTGTCTTTTCCTTAGGAGTCTAGAGACTAAGAGGGAATCCACTTGTCCTCAGGGGGATTCACCTACAAAAAAAATTGGTGACTCCACTAGGGATTCCTTTGATTTTTCTTTCCATTCCCAGATCTTGTTTTGTCCCTTTTCCCACTGATTTGACCTTCTCCATATCATCTTTTTATTATTAGATTTGTTTGATTGCCTCTTTATGTCATCATGATCACCCTGATTGACTGAATTTCCTTGATTTTTTGAGTTTTTGGGATTTTTTTTCCTGAGTTTTTGGAGCAGAGCGCTCCCCCCTTGTTACTATCAGAGTGATAGCACTCCCCTTTAGCCTTACACAGAGCATTGGAATGATCTAGTTCCCCTTACGCTAGAGCGCTACCCCATTTTTGTGAGAAATTCTCCAGAATTTTCATCTTTTGAAGCTATTTCTTGGTTTTGGCATTTGCTCAGGGTCTCATACTCTCAGTCCATCTTGGTATTGGCCTTCAATACTCTGTTTTCTAAGGATTGATCTCTTCTTGTTTGGGAATTTGACATTTTATTTCCTTGCCTTGAAGTCACTCTTTGTCTTTGTTGACCTAGAGTTAACTTGTTGTTTTCTTCTCGTTTATCTGACTGAGTGGAAAATTTTGTGAGGAAATCCAAAGGTCTATGAACCTTTTCATTTGATATTTGAGGCTAGATTTCCAACATTTCTCTTTTGTTTGAGGTTTTTTAGTTCTTATTTGCAAATTTGGTTATCTTTGTTCTTCTTGTTTATTCACAACGAGAGTGTATTTTTTGTTTTATGTGAGGTTTGCTTCTATTTGTTTAATCCTGAAGTTTGATTGACATTTAGAAGTTTTACATCTGATTATCATTCACATATAAGAAAAAGGACATATTTTAGTGATTGGTTTGGATATTAGAAGGCATTTTCTGAAATTTTTAGCATTCCATTGGATTTGATTGAGAAACAACTGTATGAGGACATTGCATTTTAGTGTTTGATAGTGAAAACAACTTTTCTCCTTCCCTTAAATATCCATTCATTGAAAGAAACAATTTCTTATCATCTTCTTGTGCATTTTTTGGGAATTGAGTCATCATACCATCAATTTCATTGTCATACACCCTTTGAGTAAAGAACAACCGTAAATCATCGCTAATGAAAATTTATCTAGAACATTTTGTTTGTAGGATCTTCCACCAACATTAGACTAGGATTAGCACTTTGGATTAGGCTATGAGTACAACTCTCCAAAGTTTTCAAAACAAACATTAGCATCCTGAGATAGGGAGAGTCAAATCCAATTGTTGTATAGGCTTTCTGGGATCTCCCTCTCACACAGGGGTTACGCACGAGGTCACATTCAGGTGAATTACATAGATTATCCCTCTGTGGTTTAACTGTTGGTAGTGGTCAGATCGTATATTGGGGGTCACTTGAGGGTACACCCACAATTTTGTGTGGGAGCCTCTCGAGTTGATTTCAGACTTGTTATCCTGCCCATACGTTCAGATCAGACTGTCGATTGTACCCACCCAGGGGATGACTACGAGTTGGTGTCCTTATTTGCCATAATCCTTAGCTACTTACATGAGGTGATAGTGAAGGGAAGTCTCACTGTACCTGGGATAGACATTGGTCAAACTCACTCGGGCTCCTTGGAGGTTAAATCCACAATTACTGCATGGAAGCTTGCACCAAGGTGAAAGTCTGTTAAGCAGGTCGCCATTGTAACTGTTCCACCATATCCTAGCCCCTTCTTGACTTGATCACGTGACATTGGATTTCATCACCAACTAGTATGATCATCGAGAGAAGTTTTATTTGCTTGGTTTTGATTCCTAGATTTTATTAGTGTATGGTGTTTCTTTTTGTTAGTTGGCCCTAGATTTTCAGTGTGTACTGTTATTTTCCAAAATTGATCCTATAGACGACAAAGTTCTTTATCGATCACGTAGGATGCAAGGGCTGCCTATGGAAGGATACCAACTCTTACCTCCTAACCCTCCTGAAGGAAACTACCGTGGGGAGGTAGAAAATCAATCTGACGCTGGGAGTGTTGTTGCTCCTCTGTTAGACAATTCAAAAGGTGCTTTGGTTACGGTTGAGAATCCCACTCCTCGCACTACGTGTTATATTATTTGCACGAGTAGTAGTGTCTGAGATGGGCGTGTAGGGGGGTTAGAGGGGGGGTGCAGGGGGTTCGGGGGCAGCGCCCCCAAAATTTTTTTCGCACCGGGACGACATATTTTCGGGACCACATGATATTTAGGTGGTTTTTTCGGCACATGGTTTTTTGCCGATGGTTTTCTATTTCCGGTTAAGGAATTAGGGTTTTGGACTAATCCAGGTCATTGGGTTAGGGTTTTGGATGCCGCTGGATCCTATGTGTATATTGTATTGTAAACAATGTAACACAAATGTATGAATATAATATATGTTGGTTTTCCCGGTTTGGGTTTCCAGGTGAAAAATCTTTGTGTAATGTTTGTATTTGCCATTGTATCCTTTCTGTTCTTTTCTAAATATCAGTTTGCAGTAGATATTGTACAAGGTTAGAATTTACATTTGGTATCAGATCTTTATTGGCTTCATGGGGACACCTTTGTCGTCAAGGGTCTGGCTCGGGACTGTGATAAGCCTTGTTACAGTGGGAGATCTGCGGTATTGTTTTTCAGGTGAAAAGAAATGGCAAGCAATTAGAAGATGGAGATTGAGAAGTTTAATGGGAAAAGATTTGAGCTATGGAAGCTCAATATGGAATATCTTTTGGTGGAAAAAGATCAGTGGATCGCAACAGATCTAGGTACTGCACCTACAGGAACTTCTACAGATGACTGGAAAAAGACGGATCGGAAGGCAAAGAGCACAATTCGACTGCGTCTCTCTGATTCAATATTACTAAATGTGTCAGAGGAAGATACAACCAAGGATTTATGGGAAAAGTTGGGGAAGTTTTATCAGTCTATGTCCCTGGTAAATAAACTATTCCTGAGAAAGAAGCTGTATAACTTGAGGATGAGAGATGGAGACTCGGTGGTAGATCATTTGAACGCCTTCAATACTGTGGTAAGTTAGTTAGTATTTGTTGATATTAAAATTTCAGATGAAGATAAATGTATCAGTTTGTTGTGTTCTTTACCGCACTCGTGGGATAGTCTGGTTGTGACCATAGGTAGTAATACAACTTCTTTGAAGTTTGAAGAAGTGGTCTCGTCCTTGTTTTCATAGAAGATGAGACGAAATAATATATAAGGACATAACACAGACGCATTATTTGCAAGAGGACGTTCTCAGGAAAGAAATAAATCTAATTTCTCAAGTGGGAGATCTATGTCTAAGGGTAGATCTAAATCTCCTGGAATGTTTGGAAGGGTATGTTGAAGGTGTGGAAAAGAAGGGCACTACAAGAAGAAGTGTAGATCCAAAGTTGAGAAAAAGAAGGGATCTGAAGAATCTTCTTCTACAGAAGAAAAGACCTCCAAGGAAGGAGGGGATGTGTACTTGGCCTCTTCAAGCACACATGCAGATAATGAGGCATGGTTGATTGAATCAGGTGCATCCTTTCATATGACTCCCCACAGGGAGTGGTTTTGTGAATATGAAAAGTATGATGGAGGTAATGTTTTCTTGGGTAATGATTCGACAACTAAAATCATAGGAAAAAGAAGGGTCAAGTTGAGACTCATAGATGGAAGGATTAGAACACTTCCTGGTGTTCTACACATCCTAGGTATGGCCAGAAATTTGATTTCTATAAGCAAAATGGAAGATGCTGGGGTAAAAACAATTTTTGAAAAGGGAACTTATAGGATGGTTCGAGGAGCAATGGTGTTGATGAGGGGAGTTCGGTTTGGAACTTTGTATAAACTGCTAGGAAGCACTATTAGTGATGGGTGTAATAGCTCCATTGTTCCTGATATTGAATTTGAAGAAGAAAGAACTCCTACAGTCTCTGGAGAAAAGGTTATGTTGTGGCATCAAAGACTGGGGCATATCAGAGAGAAGGGTCTTCGACTACTACACGGTAAAGGTATGGTTGAAGGTATGTCTAATTTCTCTCTGGATTTTGATTTCTGTGAACATTGTCTATAGAGGAAGCAAAATTGGGTAAGATTCCCCTCTGGTGCAACGAGGGAAGAAGGAATTTTACTGCTAGTTCACAGTGATGTTTTTGGACCTGTGTCAGTCCCATCATTGGGAAAATCTATGTACTATGTCTCATTTATAGATGAATTCTCGAGGAAAACTTGGATATATTTCCTCAGGAAGAAATCTAAAGTCTTTGACATATTTAGAGAGTTTAAGGCTCTTGTTGAGAATCAAACAGAGAAACGAATTAAGGTGCTGAGGACAGGTAATGGCGGAGAGTTATGTGGAAATGAATTTGAAGAATTCTGTAAGAAGTGTGGTATAGCAAGGCAGAAGACTACTCCATATACACCTCATCAGAATGGAGTTGTAGAAAGGATGAATAGGACGTTGATGGAAAAAGCAAGGTGCATGCTCAGTGGTGCCGGGATAGGGCAAGAATTCTAGGCAGAGGCAGTGGGTACTACATGTTATCTGGTCAACAGATCACCCTCATCAGCGTTGGGTGACAAGACTCCACAAGAGGTATGGACTGG
>ML811238.1:118343-137433 GCA_009831015.1 Picea engelmannii | reverse complement strand
GGGAATATGTAACGGGAATGGTATGTTGGCCCATGGGTTTACCCATGTTTAGGCATATTTTGTAATATATAAATAGATGGTTAGGATAGATAGAAGTGGTGGTGCATCTATGTGGTGTATGCAAGATGGCTAAGTGCTAAGTGCAAGTATGGTTTGTAGATGCTCTGTGCCTACTGTGAGAAACTTGCAGAGCTAGGTGCAAGGTATTGTAACAGGTTGTGAAGTGATTTGTGCTGTAACACAAGGAAGGAGGATCTAGTGAGGTGCATAGATATCCTGTCCTAGACAAAGTAGGGTTTTGAGGCTCTGTGCTTGTAACCGATTGACTGAAGACAATAAAGAAGAAGAGTTGGTGGACATAGCCCCAGGGTGGGGGTGAACCACATAAACACTATGTTGTTCCACTTTGTGCTTACCTTGATGTGTTTATAACTTCTCTTGCTAAGTGCTTTGATATAGATAGATAGATCTGCTTATGCTTAGTGCTAATGATATGTGAGAATGTTAGATCTGATCTGTATGAATATGCTTAGTGATTGCTTCTGCTAGATCTGATCCATCTGTTTATGATAAGTGCTTAAATACATTAGATTAGTGTGAATGATGCGAAGCTCTGTCTTATCAGCGAAGTAGATATTGATTGCATATTGAGGAACTAATGGTGCTAAGTTCTCTATTAAGTATCATAATCACATATCTGTGTCCCAGCTAAGGTTGTAGACACCTGAGTCTCGCAACCACCCCTGCCTCTACCTCGGGTGAGACTTCATATGCTTCGCAGGTGTTGCTGAAAGGGTCGGTAGTTAGGGTTTTGTTGGTGTGTTGTTGTAGCATTAAACCCTGGGTCTACCCCTGTGTAGACAAATGGTTCCTTTGTCGGGACCTAAAACTGTGATTGCTGGGAATTGAGAAAGAAGAATATTTGTGTAAAGATCCATCCTAAAGTTGTGAAATATCTATGCATAGATCTGTCGCTCTAGTGCACAGTATTCTATTTGATTTATAAAACTCTATGCTAAAAGAAAGAATCCTGATCTGAAGAAAAGAGGCCGGATCTGAAGGAAAGAAGCAAGATTTTAAAGCTTTGTGCTCTAAGAAAGGTAAAAGTGAGAATTTGTGATTAAAAGAGGTAAGATCTGAAAGCTTTGTGCTATTATAAAGGTAAGAATAGTGAAAAGTTATAGATCTGAAAGCTTTGTTCTATGTAGAAGTAAGATAAGTGGAAAATTTTGTTTCTATAGTATGGATCTAGGTATGTTTAAAAGAGTTTGTCCTAGTTTGAAAACTAGCGTATTGATAGATGAAAGAAGGCTTGATATGAGTAGATATGATAATAATAGTGAAAGATATGTTATACCTATGCATAGAAAGAATGTTTGGACTAAAAAATGGATACAGGATCATATAAAGAATTTGTTGCAGGTTAGCTCCTATGATCCTAGCGTACAGTACAAGAGAAGTTAGGGATCATTTAAAAGAAAGAGAGGATTAAACCTCTATTACAACTGCAGAAGGCTAGGACATGTTGCTAAGGAATGCCCTGGAAGAGGACCTAGATGTCTTTGTTGCAAGGCTATGGACCATGAAGTGTTGTATTTCCCTAGAATGATTGCTAAGATTGAAAGAATGAATTTGAACCAAGAAAACCCTAAGGCAGATCTAGAAATAGCAGAATCCCAGAAAGAATCAGAGAAAGTATTGTTACAGATGAAAGAAACCCTGGATGACCACCGACATATCATCTTATCAAATATATTCAAAGAAAAAGAATACCTCGAAGCAAGAATAGGAGACTTTGACATTGACTATGTTGTGGATGAAGAGACACAGGTGAATATCATGACAGAGAGAACTTGGGAAGCTATAGGGAGGCCTGCTATGATTCCTTCATTAGGAGGAGTAGGATTATTCAGAGGAAAACTGGTAAACCTATGTGGAAGGATCGCTCAGATACCTATGACTGCCAATGGAACTTCGACAGAAGAAGATTTTGAGATTATTAAATTTATTGAAGACAACGCCCCGTTTACCATGTTACTAAGAAAATCTTGGATTTATAGAGATCAAGCCAGACGAAAGGAAGAAGAAGAAGTTTTGGAGCAAAAGAAACAAGAGGTAAAAGATTTCATGACTAGAAGGATCACACACTTGATTGAAGAACAGAAGAACAGGTCAAAGCTATTTCACACTAGAGATCCAGATGTTGAAGTTGAAAGAATACTAGAGGATCCACAGAAGACTGAAGTACCTATCCCAGATAAAGAAGACGTATTACCCCTGAGTCCTAGGAAAGAATCTCAACAACGTGCAGTGATTATGTCAAATGAAGATAAGAATCAGAATGGAAAAAGACATAATGAGACGAAGCTCACTGGAAAGAAGGCTAGGAAGCTAAGTAAGAAGAGAGCTAAGATTGAAAAGTTGTAGAAGGTTCTAGAGGGAACTTTGCAGATGGAAAAATCACACAATTATAGCTTCGTCGGGATATCAAAACAGTGACACTTGGGACTTTTCCATGGTGAAGCAATATAGCCATTGGGGACATTATAACCATTCGATCAATGCTTCAAATGAGTATAAAGGAAATTATATTTCGTTATCAGACCATTGAACCATGCCATAACAGACAGAATAGGGTTAATGGAGGCTTCGTACCCGTTGTAAGTGAACCATTGTCGAGTTACCTATTTATCCCATCATGCCATGCATCGAGAATACTTTTTCTAATTGAGAATTTGACCCCGTAGACTAAGCCAAGTGTATACAGTGATCATCACGGTTTTAGTCTCTATCTCACTACTATGTCTAAGTTATTCTCCTAACCCATGACTGTTAACCCCAAGTGTGTATGTCGGATGAATTGAACACCGTAGAGAAAGCTGTTGAAGAAGTTTTCATCAACTTAATGACTGAGAGAGTCATGTCAATATTTGTAGGTATCCAAGCTTCATCCACGAGAACAGTGCAAGCATCTTCGTCCACTGCTCGCAGAGCAATACTGTCTCGACCGTCCGATGAGAAGCGAACTAAGCATAGGGATGACTTAGTGAATGATAAATTGATCCCGACTATCTTACCTACCTATATACCACCTTTGAGCAGTGCTGTAAACCACGACAATGTACCTAGAGATTTTGAGCATGCCTTGGTCACTGCATACCTCCCAGAGGGGATATGTGCAGTGCGAGCAGACCAATATAAGATCGCAACGTTGAAGTTTAGCAACTTCAAACTTGGCGACCAGAAAGCTTACAACATGCTCGCCCTGCATAAGTACCTGACCAGAACAAAGGGAAAGAATTCAAAGATCATCCCTCAATCATGGACCCATAACCTCGTGCAGTCCACCCTGCTGAACATTATGAAGATTCCGCACTTCAGATGAAACTAGGAGGTGAATGCGTGTGTCAAATTGCTACTATATTCTTAATATGGAGGTTATCTATGGTTAAAATATCGCATGATAGTGGATCTGACGTTGATAAATCAGATCACCGGGCTTAGTATGCAAGGACCCGACCCACATGATTTCTACCCTGGAAAATCCATGAATCGTGCTCTCGCACAAAGGATCAAGGACACCTACGACGATGTCAAGAATGTCATGCGAGGCTACAAGGTATCCTCTATCCAGAGTGGTGCAATGCGTCTCTCCTGTCAATTGATCATAGGAAATTTTGTACGAAAGAACCGACCCACCCAAGTGACTAGTTTTGTAGTCAACCTCGCAAGGAAGTACGCGGAGGGCCTAAAAATAAATTGGGTGTTGTACGTAGTGAAGCAATTAGAACTTGACTACAGAGAATCCCAGCATCAAGGGTACAAATTTCATTATGCTGGCTATTGATCCTAATCGCTTCAATTGCCTGGGAGATGCCAGAAGGTGCGACCTTCCTGGACATCGAGCCCTTTGAGCCTTTGGCCATGAAGTTCAGTACACTATGGTATTCTAGTGACATGAATAATCAATGGTATTCAAATTTCGTGTTCCACACATACTACAACCAGTTGAAGGTAAATATATAGTCCGTGCCTCGCATAACTCTGAATACTTTACACAGGTTCCAACCTTTGATGAAGTTCAATGCTGATGGGAATTTCATTTATATCATAGCGCGCGTCGATGAACATAAGGAACAACTGTAGTCCTAATACAAGATGACAGAGGAGGACTTGGAGGAGTTCACCAAGGAATGGTCGGTGAACCTCCTTATTCCAGTAGACCCTGCGGAGATATCCAATATCGACAACCCAAAAGCTGTGCAGGATACACATGGGCCTAGCAAGATAAAGAATACTGAAGAGGTTAAGGATTTAGACAGTGCATCCATAAAGACTGCTTCCATCTCACCCGATCAAGGAGGTGATGGCGGAGAGATAGATGGCACAGAAGTTGAACAGAATAAAGGTGAGGTTACACTGCCTAGAGACGAGGAGGACCCCTCGAAGAAAAGGAAGGTTTCCCCTCCGAAGCTTTCCTCCTAGAATAAATCGAAAGCTTCTATGACCAAAATGAAAACTATCCTCACCTCAGATGACTGCGATTTCATTATAGTGGCCCTGAATGATGCTTCGCTGGAGATAAAAGAGAAACAAGAGGCTAAGCATGAAGCGATGTACAATTGAAATGAGGTTGAGCTCCAAGGGGTGCAACAGGCACTACAGTCTAGCCGCGCAGTCTCCACTGCGCCTCTGCCATTAGGAACACCAAAACTGGAAGATGAGCCAGCTCAACTCTACCGAATAGCTGATACAGTCAAAGCTCACCTTCGACGAGTGCAAGAGGAAATAGCACAAGCCACCCAGGCTTTGACACAAGTATAGGGAGTACTTTTTGAACACCGCATTGCTACATAACGGGAAAATCTTGCTCTCCAAGCGAAGTGGGATGAAGAAAAAACACAGCTACAACAAGGCAAGGAACAATTGCTAGCAGAGAAACTTGCAGTAAAGGAAGTAGTCAACAGAGAACTTTGCTCTGTGACAGTCGTATAATTAAGGACCGAAGAGAGAGTTCCACAACAAGTAGCACAACTTGAAGAAGTGATCCAACAGCTACACCAAAGCATAGCAGATTTGGAGCTACGCACAGTACCTGAGACCCCTCAAGATGTAAGAGACCAAAGGGAAGCAACCGCCAGGAGCGCAGTTGAGAGACTAAAAGTTATTTCCCTGGAGTGCAAGTAGTTGAGTAACCGTAGTGCCCAAACATATGAGAACCTCACCGAGAATCCAGAATTGCAGGCACTAGAGTCGCAGCTCAAGGAAGTGAAGCAGCATGAAAACACACTACAGGCACAATGAAGGCTCTGTTAGCCGTAGAAAGAATGAAACGGTCTCAATAACAACGCCCTGCCCAACAACAGATCCATATAATTCAAAGAAAAGTTATGGAAGTCACACAATGGATCCAACTAGTACAAGATAAGGCATGCCAATTGTTCATAGAGATCGAGAGCCGAGGAGCAGAGCTAGAACAGGTTGTCACCAAAGCAAAACAATGCCTAAAAGGGCCAGTGAATGATGCATTAATCCAGGAGTTCACCGAGCAAGAAGCCGTAGCACAGCAGTAGGTTGAAGCAGCTTGAGCCAAGCTCGAGGTGTTCGAGGCAGAACTGATCAGACCAGAGTGACTCGGGATGAGTCACAGGTGAGTGTTGGGGGCCTGTTGGCCCTTTACCAAGTTTTGGGAGATTCTTGGTCATGTTGACCTATTTTTGACTTCGATAGCCTGTCGAAAGAGGAGTGCAAGACGAAGCAGAGATCACAGGATCTTTGCCCCTTTTTGGTTTTTTTTTGGGTCTTTGGGAATATGTAACGGGAATGGGATGTCGGCCCATGGGTTTACCCATGTTTAGGCCTATTTTGTAATATATAAATAGATTCTTAGGCTAGATAGAAGTGGTGGTGCATCTATGTGGTGTATGCAAGAAGGATAAGTGCTAAGTGCAGGTATGGTTTGTAGATGTTCTGTGCCTACTATGAGAAACTTGCAGATCTAGGTGCAAGGTATTGTAACAGGCTGTGAAGTGCTTTGTACTATAATGCAAGGAAGGAGGATCTAGTGAGGTGCGCAGATCTCCTGTCCTAGGCGAAGTAGGCTTTTGAGGCTTTGTGCTTGTAACCGATTGACTGAATACAATAAAGAAGAAGAGTTGGTGGACATAGCCCTAGGGTGAGGGTGAACCACATAAACAATCAATTGGTCCGCTTTTTGCTTACCTTGATGTGTTTATAACTTCTCTTGCTAAGTTCTTTGATATAGATAGATAGATCTTCTTATGCTTAGTGCTAATGATATGTGAGAATTTTAGATCTGATCTGTATGAATATGCTTAGTGCTTGCTTCTGCTAGACATGATCCATATTTTTATGCTAAGTGATTAAATACATTAGATCAGTGTGAATGATGCAAAGATCTACCTTATCATCAAAGTAGATATTGATTGCATATTGAGGAACTAATGGTGCTAAGTGCTCTATTAAGTATCATAATCACAGATTTGTGTCCCAGCTAAGGTTGCAGACACCTGAGTCTTGCAACCACCCCTGCCTCTACCTCAGGTGAGACTTCATCTGCTTCGCAGGTGTTGCCGAAAGGGCCAATATTTAGGGTTTTTTTGGTGCACTGTTGTAGCGTTTAACCCTGGGTCTGCCCTTGTGCCAACATCACCAGATCTCACACTTCGAGAATTTGACACTTCGGAGGATTATAAGAGTTGCGCGTTTGAAAATCCCCGAAGAGCCAAAGCCCGAACTCCCGAAATAAATCTTGGCCATCCAAATCAAGAGAACACGCATCGCCATATCTCACACTTTGAAAATTTGACACTTCAGAGGATTGTAAGAGATGTGTGCTTGAAAATCCCCGAAGAGCCGAAGCCCGAAATCCTAAAGTGATTGTGAGCCATTGATCTTCGTAGTAGTAAGAAGGGTCCATCCAAGAGCAGCATGTGGCAACAAGGTGGGGCTTTCGTAGATCGTAGATTGCAACATGATCAATGACTCATGTGTATTCGGCATGTCAAAATTGCGCGAGGATTAGTGGCTAGGAAGAGGCCCCAGAGTTGCAGATCAAGCGCCACGCATCCTTCTCCATCATATGGTCAATATCTAATTCAGGAATCCAGACTTCGGGAGTTTTATCTCCTCCCCTCTCGCTTTCATCTGGAGCGTTTTCTCCTGAATTCCATAGATCATTGCCGCGTGTCCACCCAAATCTAACGGTGGTAGTTTTCTTTGTGACTCCGGGCTTCGGGAGTTATAGCCTCCTCACTCTCGTTTTCATCCAGAATGTTTTCTCCCGTAGTTAACAGATCCTTGTTGTTTGTCCTCCCCATATTGACAATCATCGTTCACTTCGCAGCTCCAACTCTACATGCATACCACCCTCGAGATCTGAAGTGCCAAAGTATGTGACAGTCATCAGTTCATATATGTGGTGCTCTGGTCAGTCATGACACTAGGCATCCATATAGCGATGATATGTGGCACTCAGTCCAGGAACATTTGGGCATATCATCCTCTTGTTTCCAATGACGTCAGACCACCACATCAGATCATCCTCTCGGAAGTCTTCTTGTTCAGCGCCAAAGTAGCGCCATCTCCAAGCATGGTTAGAATGACCCTAAAATTGGCAGGTAGATAAACTTTAGCGATGACGCTAAATTTAGTAGGTGCATCCAGATCATAGATCATGATCAGATCAACAACCACATTTCATTGTGGGGACGCATCATGCTTGAAAGATAAAATTCTTGAGCGGTCCCGCAATTGAAACCGTGGTATAGTGAAAGAGATACATGGTGGTAGGTGGTGGATTGCGGGCTCAAAAGTGGTGTGAATACAAACTGCCTTTAAAGGCCTTGCAATCACGTGCTCATATAGCATCAAATCCAAAAGCAGTGTGTGGAAGCCCCCTAGGAATTAAGCCTCATCACGGTTTCGATGGAGGATCAATTAATGAAAAAGGAGTGGTGGTTGAAACCTCGAATCACTCCATAAATAGAAGGTGTGGAGGGTCTAGCCATGGAGACAGTGCTTTCAGTCAGAGGTACCATGGTGGATGAGTTTTCCTACAGTCTGATGTTGAGATGAATTTGCGTTTGACAGGAGGATACACGTACAGTCTGACAGAAGAAGGCACATACAAAAGGATTTGAATGCAATGTCTAGGTCACACTCCTGGTAGTCGTGGATTGATCTGAGTATAAATCGATCAGTTCAATATTTTGTTAGCATCGTCAACTAGTTGAGCCGAGGTCCCTACTGTGTAATTTTGATGCCAGAACTGTTCTTTGGTTATGTATTAAATTTGAGACTTTCACATTAATAGAAGTGATCTTATTTCATCTCTTTGTTCAAACTATGCTGAAACACTTGGGCATGGAGGATCCAGTCGAGGGTTGTGGTTCTATTGTAATGTAGGTTTGATTACAGTATTGTTGTGACCAATTTTAGTTAGCTTATTTGTTATCTTATTTCCCCTTATGCTGAAAGCCTCGGGCATGGAGGATCCAATAGATTTGTTGTATTTTCATGGTATTGTAGGTTTTATTATTATGTTTCTTTGACACATTTCAGTGTTTGAAACTTGAGCTCAAGGGTGCTCTTGAGTCTGCGTTTTTCTTCACCAAGCTTCTTGAAAGCCGGATGCTCATGGAATATTTGTCCACATCTGTCACTAAGTCTTCCTCCTACTCATCCTTAAACTCAAAACACTGATTGAAGTTAATGAGGACCTCGCTTCCCAATGCATTGCTTGTCAATTTTCTGTGTTAAAATCATTCTTGTACCGAGTTTCATCCATTTGACCTCCACTCATAAAACCAACATCCACCAAATATTTTGATGCATATTGGGCTTATCCTCTTGTAATCTGAGGGTGAATATCAGTGCTAACATTATTGGTGCCATTTCCGAGGAATGGATTGAAGACATTTCCCTGGGATAGAATGACAAAGAAATTTTTATTATGAAGGTGCATTAGAAATCAGTACCTCGAAGATTACAACTTGCACTTGGCGACTCCACTGTTTTAGTTGTGGCTCCCAAAAGAAGACACACAAGGTCTACTCCACAACTGCCTCTGGAAACACCTGAAGATGAACTAGAAAATATTATCAAGAAAGGAAAGACCTCTCAAGAAGGACTTTTAGTCGCTATACCAGGTGATTCTGGTAATTTACAAACTTCTTCCTTTGAAACTCCAGTAGTTGCATCTAATTCTCCTGTTATACCGTCTGTTGGAGTTTCCAGAAGTTTAAATTTTGGGAGTTTCCCTATTGAATTATCCCCTTCTATATCTCATTTGGAAAAAAAAATTGAAACTCATGTCTCCCCTGATATTGTAAAGTGGTTCAGACCCATAAGCTTAGAAGGCTGTCCCACTTTGGGTTTTCCTACTCCTTCTCCTGTCAAAGTTGTAGTATTTGAAGAGTGGGAGAATTATTTTCCTTTAAAATCCATATTATTCTCCTCCAACACTCGGCCATTTCCCCTTTCCCTTGGAAACAAAGATCTAGTCCCACCTGTCCGAACTCCATCTCCCTCTGGGTATCCTACAGTTCACATTCTAATGGTAGGTGCTAACCTTCCTAGAAACATAATGACCTTCCTAGAAACATAATGGATGCCATGGTGGCTGCTAGGTATGCCCCTCTTGTTTTACCTCAGCCTATGAATCCCCTCCCAATTGGAGATTAAATCAAGTACATGCCCAAGTTTATAGGGGAGGAAGACATAACTGTAAAATAACACCTTTCATTTTTTTACAATTATGCAGATAATATTAATATTGAAAATGAAGATGCCTGGTTGAGAGTTTTTTGTATAGAGCCTTGATGGTGAGGCTAGGAAATGGTTTAGGGGTTTGACTCCTGGATATATTGATGGGATTGAGGCTCTGGATGATTCATTTTTGAGACACTGGGGGGATAAAAAAGACTTCCTTTATTATATTACAGAGTTTGGATCACTTAAGATAGAAGAAGGGGAGTCTGTTTCAAACTTCTCCAAGAGATTTAATAAGATGTACAATACGATCCCCACGGATATTAATCCTATTGAAACCTTTTCCAAGGTCACTTATGTTAGTGCTTTTGACCCTGATTTTTTCCTCCCACTGAGAGAAACAAGAGCTACCTCCTTGGCTCATATGCAATATGAAACCCTTGAAGTAGAATACAATATATTGACAGTTGACAAACTTAGGAGTAAGGATGATAGAGACATAAGAAAAGGTAGGTTTGAAGCTTCAAACTCTGGTTCCTCTGCTTCCCACCCTCAAGTGGATGAGTTGACAAATCTGGTACAATCACTTTTTCAAGAAATGGAGAAATTGAAGTTTGAGGGGAAACAAGGATATAGGAACACCCAGAATACTGATAACAGGGGTAATTTTAGAAGACAAAATAATGCCCCTCATATCATCCAAAAAGATCAAACAAATAGAGATAGGGATGATCAAAGGATCCAAGCCCCTCTCCAAAATAACCTGGTTACCGATGAAGTAGGAGAGGAAGAGGAAGATGATCCCCAAATCCATTGTCTTGGTGACACCTCTCCATCCCCTCATTTAACTTAGTCTGCATATGAAGAGTCTCTCATGGATAGCCAACTAAATGAGCTGAGAAAAGGGGAAAGGACCATTGACAATCCAAATAGATACAACCTCATGTCCAAGAAGAAAGAGGAAAATCTTGACATTCCTGAGTGGCCCACTATAACAAAGCATCCTGTTAAGGAGGTGGCAGCTAGAAGGAAAGAAAAATAGGCACAAGACCCCCAGGTAGTGGTTAAGAACCCTATCCCATAAGTGAAGGATATTTTGAATCCTCCCTCCTCTTTTAGCTTTGAGAACGAGAGTCAAAAGATTAAAATCCCTTTACCTTTTTCAGAGTTAGTCAAGAATGAGGACTTCAAAAGGTATCTTTCCAAAATGTTGCAGCATGAACCTTCATCTCATCCCACAGACTCAGTCAACCTCCAAGATGAAAAGCTTGTTGTCATATTGGGACCTTTGGTGGAGGATAGAGATGACTCCTCCCCTACTTTCTATACCTCATTGAACATCCATGATAAGGTTCTACACAACTATTTGATGGATTCAGGGGCATCTCACAATATCATGCCTAAGATTGTCATGGAGGAGATTAGGTTGGAGGTTACAAAAACTTACCATGACTTGTACTCGTTTGATTCCAGGAAGGTGAAGTGCCTCAGGGTTATCAAATACTTGGTTGTTTCCTTGTTCCAGTTGCCAATGAAAAGTGTGGTCATGGATATTGTGGTTGCTGATGTCCCCCCCTAAGTTTGGGATGCTTTTGTATAGATCTTGGATTAAAATATTGGGGGGAACATTGCAGATGGATCTTTCATATGCCACTATCCTTGTATTTGGGGGAGAGCATAGAAGAGTTTATAGGGAAGCACAACTCTCTTACATTATCAATGATGAAGCAAATCTGACCAACCACCCCATTTTTGCAGTAGACACTGATCTAGGAACCAGTATGTTACAACTCACTGATGGTCCTCAAGCACCTATTGAAATCATAAAACAACCCATCACCTCTTGTGAAGACCCTCCTTCCAGTATCTCTGTATGGAATTTTTTTTTTGATGGAGCGTCTTCCAGGGAAATTGTTGGGGCTGGGGTAGTTTTCATTTCCCCTACCTAAGAGACCATATCTCTATCTTTTAAGATTGAATTTGAAACAATAAACAATGTGACTGAATATGAGGCTATTGTTTTGGGTTTGAGAGCTGCTAAAGACATGGATATTGAGGAGCTAGCAGTGTTTAGAGATGATGAGTTAATTATCCATCAGGTCAGAAATTTGTGTCAAGCTAAGAACCTTAGGTTAAGGGCCTACAAAAATTAAGTCTGGGATCTTGTTGATAGTTTATTCTTGGATTTTAATATCTCATTTGTTCCAAGAGAGGAAAACTCTATCGAAGATTCATTGGCTATCTCGACAAGTAATTTCAAGGTCCCTTTGCCCCCAAAGATCAAGTATGAGGTGGAAGTAAAATACATAACCTCTATTCCTGACAATGTCAAACATTGGAAGGTTTTTGAGGATGATCTTGAAATGAAAACATTTCTTGAAGCTGTAGATGAATTTTGTGATTTGCATATTGATAAAGATCAAGATACTAAAGAAAGCCCTCATGTTGATGATTTTCTGAATAAAATTGCCGACCATCATGTTGTTCAGTTTCCAAGTAACCATATTCCAAAGGGACTTGTCCCCTTGGAGAGATTGTTTGACATAAATGATGTTGTTGTAAAGGTTAAAAGTTCAATTGAAGAGGCCGATGTGATTGAATGCAACTTAGGAATAGAGGAGGATCCCAGGTATGTCAAATTGTTTAGCAGTCTGTCAAAGGAGCAAAGGGTTGAGTATGTCAAGCTTTTGAGGGAGTTTGCTGATGTTTTTTGTTGGAAATATGAAGACTTAAGAACATATGTCACCAACATCATGGAACACAAAATATCTTTGAAAGAAGAGGCCAAACCTTTCAGGCAGAAACTCAGAAAGATAAACCCCATGCTGCTGCCTATTATGGAAATGGAAGTAAAGAAGATGTTGGATGCCCAAATCATCATTCCTTTGAGATATTCATAATGGGTGGCTAATATAGTGCTTGTGAGGAAGAAAAACAGGGAAATTAGGTTGTGTGTTGATTTCAGAAATTTGAACAGGAGCTCCAAAAAGGATAACTACCCCTTGTCTAAGATGGAGCACATTTTACAGAGAGTGACTAGTTCATCCAAGATGTCTATGATTGATGGTTTATCTGGCTACAATCAGATCTCTATAATGCTCGAAGATAGAGAGAATTTAATTTTCACCACTCCTTGGGGCACATTCATGTATGATAAAATGCCCTTTGGATTGATGAATGCAGGAGCAACCTTCCAGCGAGACATGGACATTGCCTTCATTGGGGAAAGGGACAAATTTGTAGTCATCTATCTAGATGACATTACAGTATTCTAAAGGTCTGATAAAGAGCATTTTCCTCATCTAAAGAAAGTCTTCTTGAAGTGAAAAAGGTTTGGTATCTCCCTCAATCCTAAGAAATTCTTGTTTGCTAGGGAAGAGGGTAAATTATTGGGGCATATTGTGTCAGTAGAAGGAGTAAGAATTGATCCAAGCAGAGTAGAGGCCATCCGTGCCTTATCTTTTCCCAGATCTAAGAAAGAGCTTCATTCTTTCTTGGGTAAAATCAACGTTATGAGGAGGTTCATTTCTAATTTTTCTGAGTTGGTTAAGCACATTATAGACATGCTTAAAAAAGGGAATGAAGTGAAATGGATTACTGAGTCCATAAATTATTTCAACCAAATCAAGAGAGATTTGACTGAAGCACCTGTGCTCATAAGCCCTAACTGTTCTGAGGAATTTCTGATATTTTATTTTTCCTCATCTGATACATTAGCTGTTGTTTTGCTACAGATAAATATAGAGGGGTTAGAGAAACCTATTTCCTTTTTCAGCAGAGCATTGAGGGATGCAGATATGAGATACGATATCATGGAGAAGCAATCATATCCTTTGGTCAAATCCCTCAAGGATTTCAGAATCTATGTCTTGCATTCAAAGATTATTGCATATGTCCCCTCAACCTCAATAAAGTATATATTGATCCAGCCTGACATAGGTGGGAAGAGAAGTAAATGGATTGCCAAAATTTTGGAATTTGACCTCGAAATAAAGCCCACTAAATTGGTAAAAGGCCAAGGTTTAGCTAGATTACTGGATGAATCAAACTGCAAGGCTTTAGGGTTTAATTTCATAAACATAAACCTATAAAATCAGGAAACTGAGATTGTTGAGGTCAACCTCAATTTGGCAGAATGCACCTGGTATAAAGATATCATATTTTTGCAGAAGTTGGGGCCTCCTGATGGTTTGGACAAGAACAAGGCAAGAGCTTTGAAACTCAAAGAAATCAAATATTGTCTCATTGATCAAGTTTTGTACTGGAAGGATCCTTTGGGAGTTTTGTTAAGATGTCTAGACCCACATGAGGCCCAAAGAACTATTATTGATTTTCATGATAGCTCATGTGGGGGACATCATTTTTGGAGGACCACAGATTATAAAATCCTCAGAGCTGGGAATTTCTGGCCCATCCTTTTTACTGTTGTTTGTGCAAATATTAGAGCTTGTGTGAAGTGTCAAGAGCTTGATGGAAAGAAACAATTCAAATCTTTGCCTTTGAAATCTGTAATGGTTTCCATACCTTTTCAACAATGGGGTCTCGACTTCATTGGAGAGATGCACCCAACCTCAAGTGGTCAACGCAAGTGGATTTTAACCGCCACTGATTATTTCACCAAATGGATAGAAGCCATCCCTATAAGGAGTTCATCCCACAAATTAATCATAAGCTTCCTTGAAGATATCATGTCCAGATTTGCCTGTCCAAGTAAGATTGTTACAATCAATGCTTCCTCTTTCAAAGATGAACCATTAATCAAGTTCTATGAGTAGTATGGGATTACACTAGTCCATTCTACTCCATACTACCCTCAGGGAAATGGTTTGGCAGAGTCCTCTAACAAAATCCTCATAAAGATCATCAAGAAATTTTTAGAAGACAACAAGAAAGCCTGGGACTCAAAGCTGAAATTTGCATTATGTGTTGATAGAGTTACAACCAAAAGGTCACTTGGCATTTCCCCTTTTCAGCTTGTGTATGGGGTTGATGCTATTTTTCCTGCCCAACTTGCCTTGCCTGTGGAAAAATTCCTCCAGGACTACTAAGGAGAACTTGATGATATGGTCACGAGGATACTGCAGCTGGTAGAAGTACAAAAGACCAGGGAGCAACTGCTTGATAAAGTGCAGGATCATGAATAGGAAATAGAATGAGCCTTTGACAAGAGGGAAATCAAGGAATATTTTCAAATGGGGGCTATGGTGCTCAGGTGGGATGCCCCCAAGAAAGACAAAGGCAAACATGGTAAATTCAAAGCCTTATGGATTGGTCCCTTCAAGATTTCTGAGGTATTTTCAAACAACACTTATAAATTGCAGAACTTGGAGGATTTTGAAGTTTTTGGTGTCCCTATCAATGGGCACATTCTGAAATTTTTTTTTTTTTAAGCTGTGATCAGCGTTCCACCATTGTAATTACCACTTCCTTTTTATTTTCTATTTTGAATAAGAGACTCCATAACCCAAATCTAAGGCAATTGCATGTTCTTGGCATCTCGTAGGGAGCATGCCATCCCCTATGGAGCCAAATGTTATCACATAACGTTGTCATGGGTCATATGTGTTTTTTGTGAATACCCAAGTCTGCACCCTTGCTCTGTTTCCCTCTTTCCCTCACCATTCCTAGGATTTTTTCCCTTTTCGATCAATGACCTAGTTTCCCTTGGTGTCTTTCCTGACCAAGTCCCATCCTAAAGATTTTCTTTTTTTCTCAAAGAAGGACAAGCACTCATCATCATTTTGTCTCGAATTACTGGTCATTTTTTTTCCCTAGGTCACATCAGGTCGTCCAAGTCCCTTGTTTGTGCATTTAAAACCCATAAGCACAAAGAACAACATTAAGAAAAATCCATTTCGGGCTTGAAACACACGCAAGCAGACATGCTCAATTTTCAATAGCGGAGATCCCATGAATAGTTCAGATCAATGGCTCTCAGGAGATCAAGATTTCAAAAGTAGCACAAGGATTAACGACTAAACAGAGGAGGCGAAGTCCCGAAGTAAATCTAAGCCATTGAAGGCTAAGGACACGTGTCAGAAGATCTCACACTTCAGAATATTGCGTGAGAAAAGAAGAAGAAAACTCCCGAAGCCCAAACTCCCGAAGTAAATCTCACCCATCCAAATCTAGAGGACACGTGGAGGAAGATCCCTCACTTCAAAATATTTACTTCGGAGAATTGTAAGAGCTATGCATTGAAAAGGACCAAAGCCTGAACTCTCGAAGTAAATCTAGACATTACAAAACAAGAGGCCATGCGTCACCAGATATCACACTTCGGGTTTTCGGCACTTCATAACATTGTAAGAGCTGCACATTTGAAAATCCCTGAAGAGCCGAAGCCCGAACTCCCAAAATAAATCTCGGTCGTCCAAATCAAGAGGACACGCATCGACAGATCTCACACTTCAGAATTTCGAGACTTCGGAGGATTGTAAGAGTTGTGTGTTTGAAAATCCCTGAAGAGCCGAAGCCCGAACTCCCGAAGTGATTGTGAACCATTGATCTTCACTGAAGGAAGCAAGGTCCATCCAAGAGCGGCACATGGCAACAAGGTGGGTTTTTTTGATATCATATATCGCGACCTGATCAATGAACGGATATTTCATTAAATTTGGAAAAATTCTATTACATGGACTTCATCAACATTGAGTTTTTTTATAAATCCTTAATATATTCCATGGAAGAAGTTAATCTATTGAGATGCCTAGTGTGCACCGAAGTAAGCAAGTGGCCTCTGAGAACCAACACCAGTAGGCAGTTGAAGCAAGGGTCTTCAAAGAGTAGTATGCAAGAAATGGATATCAATCTCTCCTCATTGTCAATTCTAGAAAACCATCGACCTGATGTAATAGTGCCAACCAACCATAGTAAAAACAACCATGGCTAAGCATTACTTTCACCAAAAGGAGGAGAAAATGATAAGAATTTTAAATGCATAAGATATAGATGTTGAAACACAATTTTCAAGGTTTTAAGTTGAACTTTGTATATGTTCCCATTTTATTTGATTATCAATGATTAATGTTTAATGTAACTACAAATGAATTATGAAAATTAAGATATTAATTTTCAAGTTTAATTATGTATTCAAAGTCATTCATTTGTGATTCATCTCCCATAAGTTTGAATAGCTCACTTAGAACTCGTTATTAATTAATTATAATTATTTTTGCAAGAAATGTAAGGGGTTTTATTTCAAAAATAAATATCACATTTATACATGTATTAATGCATATAATTAAATAAAATTCAATAAATAGATGTGTGTGTTGTTGGATTATATGAAATGATTTTTATTACTAATAATTGATTTAAGAATACAAATTTACAAAATGTTGTAGATGGGGAGATCAAATGTCATAGGGTGCAAAAGTTCAAAGACATCCATTTATGACCCATCTCCAATGAGAAATAGTCCACTTAACACTCATTATCAATTAATTCTATGCTTTCTTAAAAATACATTTTTATTTACATGAATTTTTATTTCAAAAATTACATCACATTTATACACTCATATTAATCCATAATATAGGTAAATAGAAGTCATTGTCCTTAAATTGACTTATACGAGATGATTGCAATTACAAATAATTGATTTAAGAATACATGTTTATAAAAAGTTATGGATTGAGGAATCAAATGCATTATAATTTAAAAAGGTCCAAGTCATTCATCTATGAACCATCTCTCATTAGCATGAATAATCCACTTAGCATTCATTATTAGGAAATTATAAGTTTTTTTGGAAGAAATGCATCGTTGTTTATATGGAACTTTATTTCAAAAATTATATATCATATGCACTCATATTAATGCATATAAATAAATAAAAGTCAACAAATAATTATGTGCCTTGGCTGATATGGGATGATTTCAATTGACTTAAGAAAACAAAAATTGGAACTTTATTTCAAAAATTATATATCACATTTATGCACTCATATTAATGCATATAAATAAATAAAAGTCAACAAATAATTATGTGTCTTGTTGGCTGATATGGGATGATTTCAATTGACTTAAGAAAACAAAATTGAAAAAAGTTATGGACAGGAAAATCAAATTCTTTACAATTTACATTCATTTATGACACATCTCCAATGAACTTGAATAGTCCACTTAACACGAATTATCAATTAATTCGATGTTTTATTTTAAGAAATGAAACTCTATTTACATGGAATTTTATTTCAAAAATTTCATATCACATATATTAATTCATATTAATGCATATAGGAAAATAAAAGTCAATAAATGACTTTGTATGCCAAATTGTAATACCAAAATTTACAAGTCTATGCAAATATTTTTGTCTATCCAGACAATATCTAGCTTTTGTCTCTTTAGAGACAATATATAAAACAATGCATGAAAAAAATGGCTTACCACTGAGATAAATTAAGATAAAGATCTTTTTCTTATAATAAATTATAATATCTTATGTTAATTTATGTTAGGGCACGGAGGAATCGAATCACCAATCTCCTGCTTGTAAGGCAGGTGCTCTTCCATTGAGCTAGCACCCTTTAAAACAATAAAGAAGAGGAATTTCATTGATTTCCTTAGAGTTAAGAAAACAGTCTCCAATCATAGTAACTTAATAATGTCTTTGAAAATGATATTAAAAAGAAGTTTAATAAAAATCCATATTTCTTATATATTCAATATATGATGCAATGATATCAACATGGAAAGTTTAATCTAACCATGCATTAAAACATGTTTATAGGAAAACAAAAGATTCTACTAAAACAAAGGCAACAAGAAAGGAACTCCTCAGGCTCTAACAAAATTATGAAATAAATTCACTTTCAATAAATAAAAATATCCAAACAATAAAAGGTAATACAATGATACCTTATCAAAGGATACTTATGGTTTTAGGCAATCCCTTTAGAGCATAATAGTTTTAAGGACGTCACAAGAGACCGATATTTCAGTTCAAAACAAATTATGCATAAATTGGAGTGTCTAAAAATTCATTTCCACCTAGTCAATAAAGTGAAGCTACATGGAAAACAATGGTTTGTGATCCTTAAATTTTGCAAAATGCACATGCCATCATTTTAGTAAAGCTTACCAAATATATCAACTATAAAATCATGTTGTGTCATTAGATTCTACAAAATTGAAAGTTTATATAGCAAGTCTAGACTAACAACCATCCACTTCAATCTACAAAAATGCTACCCCAAAATTGCCACCTACAAACTTTAGTTGATAGTTTAGACACAGAAAAATAATAGTAGACAATGAACATCATAGTTTTTTCCAGTTACAACCATAGAAGTTACTCTCTAAAACCTATTATGGATTTCATGTTTAATAAATTAAAAATACTACAAGATGC
>ML811238.1:97015-118293 GCA_009831015.1 Picea engelmannii | reverse complement strand
TAATGATAAGTAAACAAAACAACATCTTTAATTACCATGTCGACGGAGAAATAGTCATTCTATAGTCTATCGTCTAAGAGATATTTAGTTTGTCAACCTGAGACTAGGAGTTCCATTTTGTGTGTTCAAAATTCCCTATCTGTTTTTTCCACCCTTCCCTCCCAAATTTCCTGCTAGTGTAATTCTGATAATAGATAGAAAACTAGACTATTTCCTAAACCAAAATGAGAAATTTTATAATAGAAATGGTAAAAAATAAAATAAAAAATTGAATTTTAAAGGAGCCCATCCCACCCTATCAAAACTCCAAATAAATAATTCCAATCTCAAGTTACAATCTAATCAAGTTGCATATGTTCAATCTAAGCACCCAAAACTGAAAGGTCAACATTTTCTATTTTCCCCTTGTGTGGTGTTTCTCCATAACAACTTACATTTCATCCATAGTTTCCATCTAGTGTAGTTTCTTTACCAATGTTTGAACCCAAGACAAATCTAGTTCTTCATAATTGTGAGGGCCAAATAAATTCAACTTTTTTAATTTTCTCAACTCTTCTCCTTGAACTCCCTAGTGAAATTTACTAGTTGGAGAGCCCTAGTCATACCATGAATTGGGAGTCACGTGTGCTCCCAAGTCACAAGAATCGTGGCTCTATTTTTCGCTCTGGGAAAAAGCAACACTTCTTGAATTTAAGGTTTCAACCATAGCTAGTGATAAGAGAGACCCACGTGCATTATGATGTTCCATATCCACACAATGATGTGACATTCTACTTAGGGATCCCAACCCATATGAGGAAGATTGGAAAGGTGATTGCATCAAAGAATGACCAAGGCCCTGAAGTCCTATTGCAACTTGTTGTATCTATGTAATTGGCTAAGAAAATGCCTATGAATTTATGGGAGGCAACATTTAGTTTAGAATATGCATATATGCATGGATGGTCTTGTGAGCTTGCATTTGGGGACTCATCTAAGAAAAGATGGAAGGTTCAAGGACTGCTACTCTAGGAGATGTTACCTCAGAGGCAAACGAGTCTTCAAGATTCATTGGAGTAGCAATATTGATCCCATGAATTTGTGGATTTATTGTGGATTTCAAATTTGGAGCGACAATATGATCCTATGACTTTGTGGATTTATTGTGGATTTCAAATTTGGAGCGACAATATTGATCCCATGATCTTAAAATAGATTTTCATTTTGGATTAATTTAATGGAAATGACATATTCTATATTGGATCTTAGAGGTTTAAATATAGTTAATATTAGCCTTTCCCATAGTTTGACGTGTCTACAGTTGTTTCAATCACTAAATAGAACCAAAAAGAAACGTTGGCATTCCTTGGAAGGGTAAAATAAAAATTTGGTATATGGAATGAGCCTAATGTTACTTTTGGGATACAATCTTGGTGGACTATACATTTAAGCTATTGAGAAGGAATTTTGCATTGATCTCTCAAAGTGTGGCATCTATACCGTGAATTGCACCTTAACTTTTTCATTTCACAATTACTATTGTTAATAGGATTATTGTTAAAAAAAATATTTTCGGTGTGTTTTAATTTTTACCAATGCTTCCAAAGAATCGATGTCAATATTTTATAATATTTAAAATGAAACTACAAGGTACATGCTTTATTTTATAGATCTTGCATAAATCAAGAAAAATAATATTGTAACAATGACTATGCACAACAAATCTATTGGAAACCAAAGTGCACAAAATAACTCATAAATGTTATAGTCCAAAAATGCCTTACATGTGCATACAAGACATTGGCCTTTCCACTTACATATTTTTCCAAAATACTACTGAGACTTCTTCTTAAAAAACCATTTTTTGGAACATGTACACACCCTGTTGAACTGATAACCCACGTACACACGCGTGTTGCATACTAGTTAGCCCGCATACATACATGAGTTGCATACTAGTTAGCCTATAGAGGGTTTCCCAACCATTTTACCCATTGTAACTCGTCCCCAAACTGAATAACCATATTTTTCTCATATAAAAAGAGGTCTCAGGGTCTCATTTGACACAACAAGCAAGAGAATAAGAAAACTCTGCCAAAATCCCTTCCCCTTCTTAGCCCAATTTTTGCATCCTATTCTAAGATTTGGCCTCAGTATTCCACTCCAGCTCTTTCTTAGCCCAAGTTTTGCATCATATTCTAATATTTGGCCTCAGTATTCCGCTCTAGCTCTTTCTCCTTATACAACCCTTTCCCCTTTTCCAAGTGATAAGTTGGTTGTGAGAGGCAATCATGGGATTGATGCACTTGGAGCCACGATAGAGGAAGCCCGGACCTAGTTCGTGGAGCGATTGCTAACAAAGGTTGTAATCATTTTTGTCTTGAAACTTAATAAAAAGGTTCATTCTTGTCCTGAAACATTATGTCTATATGCTTTCATTGATTTATTCATTTATGTCTATATCTGAACGTTGAAAGTGATAAGTAGAGATTGTATGTGTTGTAGCATTGTTTTTCTAATCTTTTGCGAGTCAGATTTGGGAGGAGACTCGCAATCTAGGAAGTTACAAAGACGAAAGAGGTCTACACCAGCTGCAAGGACCACAGGTGCACTCATTGACCTTCTTTCCTCTCTCTTATCATTCAGTTTAGATAGTTTTGGGGTAGTTCAAGGGTAGAACAGTCTTTTAAAGGAAGTCAATGCTCTGCATGTACCTAGACCTAGTATAGGGGAATTCCCCCCCATAGCAATAACCATTATTTGGTCTCATAAAACATCCATTGATTGATTGATATCATGAGTCATAAATTTATATGACATCTAGTTTATTTGGCTCAAGATTGATCTTTGATTTGTTTTTTCAGTCTTAGATTCAAAGCTCAAAAACCATTTCCATAAGAAATCCTTAGGGACTCGAAGGAATATTCACCACAAAATAAAGAGGATATATTGCAAGCATTCAAAGAAATTTCCTCTTACAATAAAAACTAAGTGTAGAAATAGAACTCTGTGCCCTACAATTGCTTCAAGTTCTAAGAAAATTGTGAAAGGATTGCATGAACCTCAAACCCATAATGGAGATTCTTTCATTGAGTTTGCATTATGATTGAGAGATCCTTTGGCCCAATTGAATCTATCTTAGGTACATTATGTATATGCACTTCAAAATAACACCCAACAATTCATATTCTTCAAAATTGGCCAAGAGTCCCACTATTCTACCCAACTCAAAACCTTATGATTGCATCCTTGTGCTTGTGACAAAAGGAAAGATAGTGACCACTATATTTCATTCCATCAAAAGAACAAGTATGGAGCCAACAACAACATCAGTTAAATACATTTCATATTGCATCGCAAAACTTCTTAGCTTGTTTTAGAGGCAATCAAAGTATACACACAAAGGAAAAACACTAACAATGGTGATTATTAGGAGAAAGGCACCCCCAGAGAAATTATTGCATCTTTGTGCTTGTGTTAGAAAGAAAACTAACAACCACAACCACTATTTTTTATTCTAACAAAAGCACAAGAACAATTTTGATAACAATATCAAGGCACTAAGCTTTGTTTAGGTGAAATCACCTCCTTGCTTTGTCTAGCAACCAACAAGCATGGATCATCACACAAGGGAATCGAAAGTATAGTGAGGGTGTAGCATGTTCATACAGCTACATGAGCTTGTGCTAAAAGGGAATGTGAGGAAAAAGAAAAACCTTGAGTAATGATTGCATACTTCTGCTTTTTCTTGAAGGAAAACTAGCAATCATTGGCTTTCCATCTATGACAAGAACAAATGTAGAACCCACAACATCATATTTGAATACATTTCTTGTTTCATAATCTTGGATCTTATTAGCTTGTTCCCGAGATAATAAATGGTCACACATATAGCCATAACACTAATCATGGTGATTGTTAGAACAAAAACACCCTTAGAGCATTGATTGCATCAACTTTGAGTGAGAGAGCCTCAGGCCGAGTTGAATCCATCTTAGGTACATTGTGCATATACACTTTGAAATAACACCCTACAATTCATAAAATCTAAAATTGGATAAAAATACCACTATTATAGCTATCTTGAAGCCTTATGGTTGTGCCAGAATGAAAGCTAGCGACCACTTTCTTTCCTTCTAGTAAAAGCACAAATGCAGAGTCATCAACAAAATCAGATTTAAATACACTTCTTATTGCATCATTGTAGATCTTCTTAGCATGTTAAAGAGCCAATAAAAGGGCACATACAAAGGCATGACACTAACCATGGTACTTTTTAGGACCAAGACACCCCTAGAGCATTGATTTTATCCTTGTGCTTGTGCTAGAAATAAAGGTAGAAACCACTAAATTTCCATATAGCACAAGCATAAGTGCATTGGTGGTGACAACATCAGAACACTAACCTTGGTTATGGTGAAATCACCTCCTTGCTTTGTCTAGAGACCAACAAGCATGGCTCATCATGCAGGGAAATCAAAAGTAGGGCTAGGGAAAAGCATGTTCATATTGCTACATGGGTTTGTGGTAAAAGGGCATGTTAAGACAAAGTAATCCTGAGCAATGACACATACTTGTTCTTTTTCCTAAAGGAAAGCTAGTGACGACTAGCTTTCCATCTATGAAAAAAACAAATGTGGAGCCCACAACAACATTAGATTTGAATATATTTCTTGTTTCATAAGCATGATCTAAGTTAGCTTGTTCCAAAGCCAATAAAAGCTTGAAACTCATCTTGAAACCCAACATTCGACACTTAAAAGGCATAGTAAGAGGGACCAACTAGGCATTGATATTGCATACAATGGAACAATAATACTATTCTTCAAGTCTGATTCTAAACACTCAATGAGACAACCAGAACCAAAGGCATTGCTTTAAATTCAAAGGTGAGAAACCCTTATCATTGTCCCTTGAGATCCAAAATCAACACAACTTCACATTTTTTAATTTTTCAATGTAGGACAATGAGATAGCCAATCATTTCAAATTTGAGGTTTTATAATTCACTTGGTTTTAATCATGCAATTATAGCTCAATACCTAAACGAAAGAAAGCATTTTCTACTAGAACAAAAACACCCTTAGAGCATTGATTGCATCAACTTTGAGTGAGAGAGCCTCAGGCCCAGTTGAATCCATCTTAGGTACATTGTGCATACACTTTGAAATAAAAAGCTACAATTCATAAAATCTAAAATTGGATAAAAATACCACTATTATAGCTATCTTGAAGCCTTGTGGTTGTGCCAGAATGAAGGCTAGTGACCGCTTTCTTTCCTTCTAGTAAAAGCACAAATGCATAGCCATCAACAAAATCAGATTTAAATACACTTCTTATTGCATCATTGTGGATCTTCTTAGCATGTTACATAGCGAATAAAAGGGCACATACAAAGGCAGGACACTAACCATGGTACTTTTTAGGACCAAGGCACCCCTGGAGCATTGATTTCATTCTTGTTCTTGTGCTATAAATAAAGGTAGCAACCACTAACTTTCCATCTAGCACAAGCATAAGTGCATTGGTGGTGACAACATCAAAACACTAACCTTGGTTATGGTGAAATAACCTCCTTGCTTTGTCTAGGGACCAACAAGCATGGCTCATCATGCAGGGAAATCAGAAGTAGGGCTAGGGAAAATCATGTTCATATTGCTACACAGGCTTGTGGTAAAAGGGCATGTTAAGACAATGTAATCATGAGCAATGGCACATACTTGTTCTTGTTCCTAAAGGAAAGCTAGTGACTGCTATATTTCCATCTATGAAAAAAAAAATGTGGAGCCCACAATAACATTAGATTTGAATATATTTCTTGTTTCATAATCATGATCTAAGTTAGCTTGTTCCAAAGCCAATAAAAGCTTGAAACTCATCTTGAAACCCAACATTCGACACTTAAAAGGCATAGTAGGAGGGACCAACTAGGCATTGATATTGCATACAATGGAACAATAATACTATTCTTCAAGTCTGATTCTAAACACTCAATGATACAACCAGAACCAAAGGCATTGCTTTAAATTCAAAGGTGAGAAACCCTTATCATTGTCCCTCGAGATCCAAAATCAAAACAACTTCACATTTTTTAATTTTTCAATGTAGGACAATGAGATAGGCAATCATTTCAAATTTGAAGTTGTATAATTCAATTGGTTTTAATCATGCAATTATAGCTCAATACCTAAACTAAAGAAAGAATTTTCTACTAGACTCACTTGACCAAACAACGAGCATTTGCAAACTAGACTTGGACTCAAAGATCAAATTACTAAACAAAAAAGTTGAAAGGATTACACAACCATTTTATAACATGCAACCAAAGCACGATTGTCATCTTCTAGGTTGTCCCTTGAACACTATATGATACATTCCAACAACTAAGGCATCACTTATTTAGATAATTTTAATATATAGAACTAATAAAATGACAATTGATACAATATCTAGTCTTCTCTAAAACCATTTAAACTATCAGACTCTGTCTATGCTTCTACAAGCATTAAGATTGTGATTTTTTTACAACATTTAAGAGGACTCAAACTTATACAACATCTAAACATAATTCCCAACAAAAATTCAATGAATTTCTTTAGTTGCATCCATGCAAATTTTGTCAAATGCCCAATAAATAATTTTCAAAGATAATACTATTATTGAACATCTATAAAATTCACAAAGTTGAACAATAAACTTGAGTAGCATGGTTCAAGTGTAAGGTTAAGGTAGCTTTCTTTTGTAGCTCAACATTGGAATGCCAATCAACCATGTCTTCCAAGTTGTGAAACCATTATGTCACCATTACAAAGATAGATTAATTCACATGGTGGATGTACAAAGGTATCCAAATAGCTGATTATGATGCAAGTAAACTTATTATCCCATCAATCAAAACTTGAAATTACCATAAATGTTTTTTCATTAGGCCAAGACTTGGGAAGTATTTAAATGTTAGATATTAACTTACAAAAAGCATTGCAAGCCAATCCAACCCTTTGACTTCATACTAAGGTATATAAATTTCCTTCTTGCACAAGCACACACACATTTCAAACAACATCATTCTACAATGTAGGAAAGCAAGCGCGTGCTAGCTTTCCTGCTTACACAAGCAGAAGTGCATTTCAAACATGATTCCACTGTGTAGGAAAGCTAGTGCATGGTAGCTTTCCTTCTTGCACAAGAAAATGGGCATTTCGAACAACATCATTCCACTATGGAAGAAAGATAACACATGCTAGCTTTCCTTTTTGCACAAGCACAAGTGCATTTCAAACATCATTCTATTGTGGATGAAAGCTAGCGCGTGGTAGTTTTCTTTCTTACACAAGCAGAAGTGCATTTCAAATAACATCATTCAATTATGGGGGAAAGCTAGCTCATGTTTTCTTTCCTTCTTACACAAACATAAGCACATTTTGAACAATAACATTCATGTAGAGGAAAGCTAATGCGTACTAGTTTTCCTTATTGCACAAGAAGAAGCGCATTTCAAACAAAATCATTCTACTATGGAGGAAAGTGTTAGTTTTCCTTCTTGCACAAGCCCAAGCACATTTTGAACAACATCATTCTACTGTGGGGAAAAGCTGGTGTGTTCTAGCTTTCCTTCTTACACGAGGACAAGTGCAATTCGAACAACAAAATTTCGTTGTGGTGGAAAGTAAGGCATGCTAATTTTCCTTCTTGCATAAGCACAAATGCATTTCGAACATCATTCCATTGTGGGGGAAATCTAGCGAGTTCTAGTTTTCCTTATTTCACAAGCACAAGCACATTTCGACCAACAACATTCCATTACGGGTGAAAGCTAGCGCATGCTAGCTCTCCTTCTTGCACAAGCACAAGTGCATTTCAAACAACATGCCACTATGGAGGAAAGCTAATGTGTGCTAGTATTCCTTCTTGCACAAGTACAAGTGCACTTCAAACACCAACATTCTACTATAGAGGAAAGATAGTGTGTGTTATCTTCCTTCATGGACAAGCACAATCACATGTCAAACAACATAATTCCATTGTGGAGGAAATCTAGTGCGTGATCGCTTTCCATCTTGCAAAAGCACAAGCGCATTTCAAATAACATCATTCCATTGTGGAGGTAAGCTAATTTGTGCTATGTTTTAATCTTTCACAAGGATAAGTGCATTTAGAACTCATTCCACTATGTAAGAAAGCTAGCGCGTGTTAGTTTTCTATATTACAAAAGCACAAGCGCATTTCAAACATCTTTCCATTGTAGAGGAAAGCTAACGTGCTATCTTTCCTTCTTGTACAAAGACAAGAGCATTTTGAACATCATTCCACTTTGAGAAAAGGTAATGCATGCTAGCTTTCAACACCATTCTACTTTGGAAGAAATCTAGTGCATGCTAGATTTTGTTCTTGCACAAACACAAGCGTATTTTCAGTAACATCATTCCACTGTGGAGTAAAGCTAGTGTGTGATAGCTTTCATTTTTTCCCAAACACAAGCGCATTTTGAAAAACATCATTCCATGGTGAAGGAAAGCTAGCATGTGCTAATTTTCCTTCTTGCACATGCACAAGCGTATTTCAAACAACAACATTTCATTGTGGAGGAAATCTAGCACGTGCTAGTTTTCCTTCTTGCATAAGCACAAGCGCATTTCGAACAACATTCCATTGTGGGGGAAAGCTAGAGTGTGTTATTTTTCCTTCTTGCACAAACACAAATGCATTTCGAACAACATTCCACTTTGGAGGAAAGATACTACACACTAGGTTTCGTTCTTGCACAAGCACAAATGCATTTTGAACAACAACATACCACTGCGGAGGAAATTTAGTGCATGCTAAGTTTCCTTTTTGCACAAGCACAAACACATTTCAAAAAACAACATTCCACTATGGAAGAAATCTAGCATGTGCTAGCTTTCCTTCTTACACAAACACATGCACATTTCGAACAACATCATTCGACTGTGGAGGAAAGCTAATGCATGTTAGATTTCCTTCTTGCACAACAACAAGCACATTTCGATCAACATCATTCCATTGTGGAGGAAAGCTAGCGCATGTTAGGTTTCCTTCTTGCACAAGAAGAAGCACATTTCAAACATCATTCCACTATGGAGGAACGCTAGCACATGCTAGATTTCCTTCTACACAAGCATAAGTGCATTTCAAACAACATCATTCCACAGTGGAGGAATGCTAGCGCGTGCTAGATTTCCTTCTTGCACAAGAACAAATGCATTTTGGACAACATCATTTCACTGTGGAGGAAATCTATCGCGTGCTAGTTTTCCTTCTTGCACAAGCATAAGTGCATTTCATACAACATCATTACACTATGGAGGAAAGCTAGTGCATGCTAGCGTTCCCTCTTGCACAAACACAAGCTCATCTCGAACAATATCATTCCACCATGTGGGAAATCTAGCTCGTGCTAGATTTCCCTCTTGCACAAGCACAAATGCATCTCAAACAACATCATTCCACAGTGGAGGAAAGCTAGCACATGCTAGATTTCCCTCTTCCACAAGAACAAGTGCAGCTCAAACAACATCATTCCACCATGGGGGAAAGTTAGCGTGTGTTATCTTTCCTTCTTGCACAAGCATAAGCGCATCTCGAACAACATCATTCCATCATGGGGGAAGGCTAGAGCATGCTATATTTCCATCTTGCGCAAGCACAACCACATCTCGAACAACATCATTCCATTGTGGGAGAAAGCTAGCGTGTGTTGTCTTTCCCTCTTTGCATAAACACAAGTGCAAGTGCATGTCGAACAACATCATCTCACCATGGGGGGTGCTAGATTTCCCTCTTGCACAAGAACAAGCACATTTCAAACATCATCCCACCATGGGGGAAAGATAGTGCATGCTCGCTTTCCCTCTTGCATAAGCACAAATGCATCTTGAACGTTATCTTTCCCTCTTGCACAAGCACAAGCACATCTCGAACATGATCCCACCATGGGGTAAAGCTATAACATGCTAGCTTTTCCTCTTGCACAAGCACAAATGCATATCGAACAATATCATTCCACCCTGGGGGGAAGCTAGTGTGTGCTAGCTTTCTCTCTTGCACAAGCACAAGCACATCTTGAACAACAACATACCACTATGGGGTAAAATTAATGCATGCTAGGTTTTCACCTTGCAGAAGCATAAGAACATATTGAACAACATCATTCCACCGTGGGGAAAACCTAGCATGTGCTAGCTTTCCATTTTGCACAAAAACAAATGCCTCTCAAACAACATCATTCTAGCATGGAAGAAAGATTGCACATGCTACCCTTCCCTCTTGCACAATCACAAGCGCATCTCAAACAACATCATTCCATCATGGAGGAAAGGTAGTGCATGATAGCCTTCCCTTTTGAACAAGAAAAAGCGCATCTTGAACATCATTCCATCATGGTATACTAGCTTTCCCTCTTGCACAAGATCATCTCGAACAAGATCATTCAATGTGGGTGAAATCTAACATGTGCTAGTTTTCCCTCTTACACAAGCGCATCTCAAACATCATTCCACCATGGGGGGAAGCTAGCACATGCTAGCTTTCCCTATTGCAAAAGCACACACGCAAATCAAACATCATTCCATCGTGAAGGAAAGCTAGTGTGTGATGGATTTCCCTCTTGCACAAGCACATGCTCATCTCAAACAAGACCATTCCATTGTGGGCGTGCTAGCTTTCCCACTTGCACAAGCACAAGTGCATCGCGACCAACATCATTCCATCGTGGGGTAAAACTAGAGCATGCTAGGTTTCCATCTTGCAGAAGCACAAGTGCATCTTGAGAAACAACGTTCCATCATGGAGGAAACCTTGCACATGCTACCCTTCCCTCTTGCACAAGCACAAGTGCATCTCAAACAAGATCCTTCCACCGTGGAGAAAAGCTAGTGCGTGCTATTTTTCCCTTTTGCATAAGAACAAGTGTATCTCAAACATCATTCCACCATGGGGGACAACTAGCGTGTGCTAAATTTCCCTCTTGCACAAGATCATCTCGAACAACATCATTCAACATGGGGGAAAGCTAGTGCGTGCTAGTTTTCCCTCTTGCACAAGCGCATCTCAAACATAATTCCACCATGGGGGGGAGCTAGTGCATGCTAGCTTTCCCTATTGCACAAACAAAAGCACATATTGAACAAAATCATTCATCCTTGGGGGAAATCTAGTGTGTGCTAGCTTTCCCTCTTTCACAAGCACAAACACATCTCAAACAACATCATTCCACCATGGGGGAAATCTAGCACATGCTAACTTTCCCTCTTGCACAAACGCATCTTGAACAACATCATTCCACCATGGGGGAAAGCTATCACGTGCTAGCTTTCCCTCTTGCACAAGCACACACGCATCTCAAACATCATTCCACCGCGAAGGAAATCTAGTGTGTGTTGGCTTTCCCTCTTGCACAAGCACAAGCTCATCTCAAACAACATCATTCCATTGTGTGCTTGCTATCTTCCTCTCTTGCACAAGAAGAAGCACATCTTGAAAAACATCATCCCATTGTGGGGGAAAGCTAGCACGTGCTAGCTTTCCTTCTTGCACAAGTGCATCTCAAACAACATCATTCCACCATGGGGGGAAGATAGTGCATGCTATCTTTTCCTATTGCACAAGCGCATCTCAAACACCATCATTCCTCCATGAGAGAAAGTTAGTGAGTGTTAGTTTTCCCTCTTGCACAAGCACAAGCGCATCTCGAAAAACATCATTCCATCGTGGGGGAAAACTAGTGCGTGCTAGATTTCACTCTTGCACAAGCAGGAGCACATATCGAACAACATAATACCACCATGGGGAAAGCTATCACATTCTAGCTTTCCCTATTGGGAAAGTAGGAGCGCATCTTGAACAACATTATCCCACCGGTGGGGAAAGCTAATGCGTTCTAGATTTCCCTCTTGTAGAAGCAAAAGCGCATCTCAAACAGTGTCATCCCATCACGGGGGAAAGCTACAGAACTCATCTCGGACAATATCATCCCACAGTGGGGGAAAGCTAGCGTGTGCTATCTTTCCCTCTGGCACAAGCACGAGCTCATCTCGGACAACATCATCCCACTATAGTGGAAAGCTACTGCTTGATAGTTTTCCCTCTTACACAAGCATGAGCTCATCTCAAACAACATCATCCCACCGTCAAGGAAAGCTAGTGCATGCTAGCTTTCCCTCTTGCACAAGCGCGAGCTCATCTTGGACATCATCCCACCTTGGGGGAAAGCTAGTGCATTCTAGCTTTCCTTATTAGACAAGAAGGAGCACATATCGAACAACATCATCCCATAGGTGGGGAAATCTAGTGCATGCTATCTTTCCCTCTTGCACAAGCACGAGCGCATCTCGAACAATGTCATCCCACCATGGGGGAAAGCTAGCGAACTCATCTCGGACAACATCATCCCATCGTGGGGGAAAGATAGCATGTGCTAACTTTCCCTCTTGCACAAGCATGATCTCATCTCGAACAACATCATCCCACTGTTGGGTAAAGCTAGTGTGTGCTAGCTTTCTCTCTTGCACAAATGCAGGCTCATCTTGGACAACATCATCCCACCGTCGGGGAAATCTAGCATGTGCTAGATTTCCCTCTTGAACAAGTGCGAGCTCATCTCGGACATCATCCCACTATCAGGGAAAGTTAGCACGTGCTAGATTTCCCTCTTGCACAAGTGCAAGCTCATCTTAGACAATATCATCCCACCGTCAAGGAAATCTAGTGCGTTCTAGCTTTCCCTCTTGCACAAGCACGAGCTCATCTCATACAACTTCATCCCACCATCAGGGAAAGCTAGTGCATGCTAGAGTTTCCTCTTGCACAAGCACGAGCTCATCTCAGACAACATCATCTGACCCAAGAGAAAAGCTAGTGCATCGCTAGCTTTCCCTCTTGCATAAGAACGATCTCATCTCAGACAACATCATCCCACCGTGGGGGAAAGTTAGAGCATGCTAGCTTTCCCTCTTGCACAAGAACGAGTGCATCTTGGACAACATCATTCCACCATGTGGGAAAGATAACGCGTGTTGGATTTCCCACTTGCACAAGTACAAGCTCATCTCGAACATAATTCCATCGTGGGCATGCTAGCTTTCCCTCTTGCACAAGCACAAATGCATCTTGAACAATATCATCCCACCGTGGGGAAAAGCTAGCGTGTGCTAGCTTTCCCTATTCCACAAGCAGGAATGCATCTTGAACAACATCATCTCATCATGGGGGAAAGCTAGCATGTGTTAGTTTTCCCTCTTGCACAAGTAGGAACACATCTCGAAAAATATCATCCCACCATAGAGGAAAGCTAGTGCGTGCTAGTTTTCTCTCTTGCACAAGTGCATCTCAAACAACATCATTCCACCATGGGGGGAAGCTAACGCATGTTATCTTTCCCTATTGCACAAGCACAAGCGCATCTTGAACAACATCATTCCTCTTAGGGGGAAAGCTAATGTGTTCTAGCTTTCCCTCTTGCACAAGCACAAATGCATCTCGAACAACATCATTCCACCATGGGGGAAAGCTAGCACGTGCTAGCTTTCCCTCTTGCACAAGTAGGAACACATCTCGAACAAAATCATCATACCGTGGGGGAAAGCTACCACATTCTAGCTTTCCCTCTTGTACAAGTAGGAGTGCATCTTGAACAACATCAACCCACTGGTGGGGAAAGCTAGCATGTGCAAGATTTCCCTCTTGCACAAGCAGGGGTGCATCTCTGACAACATTATCCCACTATGGGGGAAATCTAGCAAGTGTTAGCTTTCCCTCTTGCACAAGCACAAGTGCATCTTGGACAACATCATCCCACCATGGGGGAAAGCTTGCACATGTTAGATTTCCCTCTTGCATAAGCACGAACCCATCTCAGACAACATCATCCCATGTGGGGGAAATCTAGCACGTGCTAGCTTTCCCTCTTACACAAGCATGAGCTCATCTTGGAAAACATCATCCTACCCTATGGGAAAGCTAGCCCGTGGGGATAGCTTTCCTTCTTGCACAAGCATGATCTAATCTCGAACAACATCATCCCACCATGGGGGAAAGCTAACGCATACTAGATTTTCCACTTGCGCAAGCACAAGCTCATCTCGGAATACATCATCCCACCGTGGGGGAAAGCTCATGTGTGCTAACTTTCCCTCTTGCACAAGCACGATCTCATCTTGAACAACATCATCCCACCGTGGGGTCTAACTTTCCTTCTTGCACAAGCACGAGCTCATCTCGGACAACAACATCCCACCACGGGGGAAAGCTAGCACGTGTTATCTTTCCCTCTTGCACAAGCATGAGCTCATCTCGGACAACATCATCCCACCATGGGGGAAAGCTAGTGCATGCTAGCTTTCCCTCTTGCGCAAGTGCAAGCTCATCTTGGACAACATCATCCCACCCTGGGGGAAAGCTAGCACGTTCTTTCCCTCTTGCGCAAGCGCTAGCTCATCTTAGGAAACATCATCCCACTATGGGGGAAAGCTAGTGTGTGCTAGCTTTAACTCTTGCACAAGCCCGAGCTCATCTCGAACAACATCATCCCACCATGGGGAAAAGATAGTGCATGCTAGCTTTCTCTCTTGCGCAAGTGCGATCTCATCTCAAACAACATCATCCCATCTAGGGGGAAAGCTAGCACGTGCTACGTTTCCCTCTTGCGCAAGCGTGAGCTCATCTTGGACAACATCATCCCATAGTGGGGGAAAGTTAGCGTCTGCTAGATTTCTCTCTTACGCGAGCGTGAGCTCATCTTGGACAACATCATGCCATCGTGGGGGAAAGCTAGCTCGTGTTGCTAGTTTTCCCTCTTAAACAAGCCCGAGCTCATCTTGAACAACATCATCCTACCATGGGGGGAAGATAGAGCGTGCTAGACTTCCCTCTTGCACAAGCACGAGATCATCTCGGACAACATCATCCCACCGTGGGGGAAAGCTAGCATGTGCTAGATTTCCCTCTTTCACAAGCACAAGCTCATCTTGGACAACATCATCCCATCATGGGGGGAAACTAGTTTGTGCTAGCTTTCCCTCTTGCACAAGCCTGAGCTCATCTCGAACAACATCATCCCAACGTGGGGGAAAGCTAGTGCATGCTAGCTTTCCATCTAGCACAAGCACAAGCTCATCTCGAACATAATTCCATCGTGGGAGTGCTAGCTTTCCCTCTTGCACAAGCACAAATGCATCTTGAACAATATCATCACATTGTGGGGGAAAGATAGCATGTGCTAGCTTTCCCTCTTGCACAAGTAGGAGTGCATCTTGAACAACATCATCTCATCATGGGGGAAAGCTAGCATGTGTTAGCTTTCCCTCTTGCACAAGAAGGAACACATCTCTAAAAACATCATCCCTCCGTGGAGGAAAGCTAGTGTGTGCTAGTTTTCTCTCTTGCACAAGTGCATCTCAAACAACATCATTCCATCATGGGGGGAAGCTAATGCATGCTAGATTTCCCTATTGCACAAGCACAAGCGCATCTCGAACAACATCATTTCTCTATGGGGGAAAGCTAGTGTGTTCTAGCTTTCCCTCTTGCACAAGAACAAGCGCATCTCGAACAACATCATTCCACCATGGGGGAAAGCTAGCATGTGCTAGCTTTCCCTCTTGCACAAGAAGGATCACATCTCGAACAAAATCATCATACCATGGGGGAAAGCTACCACATTCTAGCTTTCCCTCTTGTACAAGAAGGAGCGCATCTTGAACAACATCATCCCAATGGTGGGGAAAGCTAGCAGGTGCAAGCTTTCCCTCTTGCACAAGCAGGTCATCCCACTGTGGGGGAAAGCTAGTGAGTGTTAGATTTCCCTCTTGCACAAGTACGAGTGCATCTTGGACAACATCATCCCACCATGGGGGAAAGCTTGCGCATGCTAGCTTTCCCTCTTGCAGAAGCACGAGCCCATCTTAGACAACATTATCCCACGTGGGGGAAAGCTAGCACGTGCTAGCTTTCCCTCTTACACAAGCATGAGATCATCTCGGACAATATCATCCCACCCTGGGGGAAAGCTAGCCCATGGGCCTAGCTTTCCCTCTTGCACAAGCACGAGCTAATCTTGAACAACATCATCCCACCATGGGGGAAAGCTAGCGCATACTAGATTTTCCACTTGTGCAAGCACAATCTCATCTCGGAATACATCATCGCACCATTGGGGAAAGCTCGTGCGTGCTAACTTTTCCTCTTGCACAAGTGCAAGCTCATGTCGAACAACATCATCCCACCGTGGGCTCTAGATTTCCTTCTTGCACAAGCACGAGCTCATCTCGGACAACAACATCCCACCACGGGGGAAAGCTAGCACGTGTTATCTTTCCCTCTTGCGCAAGAATGAGCTCATCGCAGATAACATCATCCCACCATGAAGGAAAGCTAGTGCATGCTAGCTTTCCCTCTTGCGCAAGCGCAAGCTCATCTTGGACAACATCATCCCACCCTGGGGGAAAGCTAGCATGTGCTTTCCCTCTTGCGAAAGCGCAAGCTCATCTCAGGCAACATCATCCCACTGTGGGGGAAAGCTAGTGCGTGCTAGCTTTCCCTCTTGCACAAGCCTAAGCTCATCTCGAACAACATCATCCCACCATGCAGAAAAGCTAGCGCATGCTAGCTTTCCCTCTTGCGGAAGTGCAATCTCATCTCGAACAACATCATCCTACCGAGGGGGAAAGCTAGCACGTGGTAATTTTCCCTCTTGCGCAAGCATGAACTCATCTTGGACAACATCATCCCATAGTGGGGGAAAGTTAGTGTGTGCTAGCTTTCTCTCTTACGCAAGCACGAGATCATCTTGGACAACATCATCCCACCATGCAGGAAAGCTAGCTTGTGTTGCTAGCTTTCCATCTTAAACAAGCCCGAGCTCATCTCGAACAACATAATCCCACCATGGGGGGAAGCTAGTGCATGCAATATTTCCCTCTTGTACAAGCACAAGATCATCTCGGATAACATCATCCCACCGTGGGGGAAAGCTAGCACGTTCTAGCTTTCCCTCTTGCACAAGCACGAGCTCATCTCAGGCAACATCATCCCACCATGGGGAAAAACTAGTCTGTGTTATCTTTCCCTCTTGCACAAGCCTGAGCTCATCTTGAACAACATCATCCCAACGTGGGGGAAAGGTAGCGCATGCTAGCTTTCCCTCTTGCACAAGCTCGAGCTCATCTCGAACAACAACATCCCACCATGGGGGAAAGCTATCACATGCTATCTTTCCCTCTTGCACAAGCATGAGCTCATCTTGGAAAAAAGGGCTAGCTTTCCCTCTTACATAACCACGAGCTCATCTCAGACAACATCATCCCATGGTGGAGGAAAGCTAGTGCGTGCTAGCTTTCCCTCTTGCACAAGCCCAAGCTCATCTCGCAATATATCATCCCACCATGGGGGAAAGTTGGTGCGTGTAATAGCTTTCCCAATTGCATAAGCATGAGCTCATCTCAGACAACATCATCCCATCGTGGGGGAAAGCTAACGCGTGCTATCTTTCCCTCTTTCACTAGCGCGAGCTCATCTCGGACAACATCATCCCACCGTGGGGGAAATCTAGTGTGTGCTAGCTTTCCCTCTTGCACAAGCACAAGCTCATCTCAGAAAACATCATCCCACTATGGGGGAAAGCTAGCACGTACTAGCTTTCCCTCTTGCACGAGTACATGCTCATCTCGAACAACATCATCCCACTATGGGGGAAAGTTAGTGCATCCCACCATGGGGAAAGCTAGCACGTGTTAGTTTTCCCTCTTGCACAAGCGTGAGCTCATCTCGTACAACATCATCCCATTATGGGGTAAAGATAGCACATGCTAGCTTTCCCTCAAGCATGAGCTCATCTTGGACAACAACATCCCACCGTGGGGGAAAGCTAGCACGTGCTTTCCCTCTTGCGCAAGCATGAGCTCATCTCATGCAACATCATCCCACTGTGGGGGAAAGCTAGTGAGTGCTAGCTTTCCCTCTTTCACAAGCCCAAGCTCATCTCGAACAACATCATCCCACCATGGGGAAAAGCTAACACATGCTAGCTTTCCCTCTTGCGCAAGCGCGAGCTCATCTCGAACAACATCATCCCACCGTGGGGGAAAGCTAGCACATGCTAAGTTTCCCTCTTGCACAAGCGTGAGCTCATCTTGGACAACATCATCCCACAGTGGGGGAAAGTTAGCGTGTGCTAGCTTTCTCTCTTGCGCAAGCGCGAGCTCATCTCAGACAACATCATCCCACCGTGGGGGAAAGCTAGCTCGTGTTACTAGCTTTCCCTGTTAAACAAGCCCGAGCTCATCTCGAACAACATCATCCCACCATGGGGGGAATCTAGTGCGTGCTAGATTTCCCTCTTGCACAAGCACAAAATCATCTCAGACAACATCATCCCACTGTGGGGGAAAGCTAACATGTGCTAGCTTTCCCTCTTGCACAAGCATGAGCTCATCTCGGACAACATCATCCCACCATGGGGGAAAACTAGTGTGTGCTAGTTTTCCCTCTTACACAAGCACGAGCTCATCTCGAAAAACATCATCCCAATGTGGGGGAAAGCTATTGCATGCTAGTTTTCCCTCTTGCAAAGGCTCGAGCTCATCTCGAACAACAACATCCCACCGTGGTGGAAAGATATCGCATGCTATCTTTCCCTCTTGCACAAGCATGAGCTCATCTTGGAAAAATGGGCTAGCTTTCCATCTTACACAAGCATGAGCTCATCTTGGACAACATCATCCCACAGTGGGGGAAAGCTAGTGCGTGCTAGCTTTCCCTCTTGCACAAGCCCAAGCTCATCTCGCAATATATCATCCAATCATGGGCGAAGCTAGCGCGTGTGCTAGCTTTCCCTCTTACATAAGCATGAGCTCATCTCGGACAACATCATCCCACCATGGGGCAAATCTAGTGTGTGCTAGCTTTCCCTCTTGCACAAGAACAAGCTCATCTCGGACAACATCATCCCACCGTGGGGGAAAGATAGCACGTGCTAGCTTTCCCTCTTGCACAAGCACAAGCTCATATCGAACAACATCATCCCACCATCAGGGAAATCTAGCACATTCTAGCTTTTCCTCTTGCATAAGCGTGAGCTCATCTCGAACAACATCATCCACTATGGAGGAAAGTTAGTGCATCTCACCATGGGGAAAGCTAGCATGTGCTAGTTTTCCCTCTTGCACAAGCGTGAGCTCATCTCCTACAACATCATTCCATTATGGGGGAAATCTAGCACATGATAGCTTTCCCTCAAGCACGAGCTCATCTTGGACAACATCATCCCATGTGGGGGAAAGCTAGCATGTGCTAGCTTTCCCTCTTGCACAAGAATGAGCTCATCTCGGATAACATCATCCCACGTGGGGGAAAGCTAGCGCCTGCTAGCTTTCCCTCTTGCACAAGAACAATCACATCTGAGACAACATCATCCCACCATGGGGGAAAGCTATCGCATGCTAGCTTTCCCTCTAGCGCAAGCATGAGCTCATCTCAAACAACATCATCCCACCATGGGGGAAAGCTAGTGTACTAGCTTTCCCTCTTGCATAAGCACAAGCTCATCTCGAACAACATCATCCCACCGTGGGGGAAAGCTAGTGTGTGCTAGCATTCCCTCTTTCACAAGCGTGAGCTCATCTCAGACAACATCATCTCACCATGGGGGAAAGCTAGCGCGTTCTAACTTTCCCTCTTGCACAAGCACGAGCTCATCTCAGACAACATCATCTGACCGTGGGGGAAAGCTAGCGCGTGATATCTTTCCCTCTAGCACAAGCGCAAGCTCACCTTGAGCATCATCCCACCGTAGGGGAAATCTAGCACATGCTGGATGTCCCTCTTGCACAAGCATGAGCTCATCTCAGACAACATCATCCCAACATGGGGGAAACCTAGCACTTGCTAGCTTTCCCTCTTGCACAGGAAAGAGCTCATATCGGACAATATCATCCCAATGTGGGGAAAGATACTAGCTTTCTTCTTGCACAAGCATGATCTCATCACGGACAACATCATCCCACCCTAGGGGAAAGCTAACGCTTTCCCTCTTGCATAAGAATGATCTCATCTTGTACAACATCATCCCACCCTGGCGAAAAGCTAGCACGTGCTAGCTTTCCCTCTTGCACAAGCACAAGTGCATCTCGGACAACATCATCACACCATGGGGGAAAGCTAGCACATGCTAGCTTTCCCTCTTGCACAAGCACGAGTGCATCTCAGACAACATCATTCCACCATGGGGGAAAGCTAGCATGTGCTAGCTTTCCCTCTTTCACAGGCATGATCACATCTTGAACAACATCATTCTATTGTGGGGGAAACCTAGTGCGTGTTAGCTTTCCCTCTACATCAAGTTAGACTATGAATACATTCAACACTTAGAACAGTTGCACAAGTAAACTATACACACATGTACACAACCAAGATATTATGTAAAATCAGGCAGCCTCAACAAAGCCTAACACCCGAAGTATTGTTACGACATACAATAGTTTACAAGAGTGAGTAGCTAGTACAAGGAACCAAATGGTTCACAAGGACGTGTGTCTCAACATATATATACAATCAACCTGTAGTTGGGACTCCTCCCTTCATCACAAATCTCGTCGCAAACTTCGTTGCACCTTCACCTCGAACTCTCGTTCACTACTCATGTTCGCCCATATACACTTTGCCCAAGTCACACCTCAATGAATTCATAAAAAGTGTTCATTAAGTCAACATTAAAATATAACACAATTAATGCATTTTTTCTGAGTTAGACTTAGAAAAAAAAGATTTAACCCACCAACTTGGCTAGTTTCATTGTCCCCTCCATGCTAGGATTCCACCACATGGAAGAAAACCTTATGATTTACTCTTCTCTACGGATTGTACTTTGGAGTCCCATTGACTTACTGTTGTAGTCATTTGTAAGAAGGAGATTAATAAAATCATCTTATTAACCAAATTTTATGAGTTGACTTACTGTTTTAGGATAAATTTGTGAGTGCGGACACAGACCAATCTCCCCAGATCCACCTGGATCTGGAACAAACCGTGACAGAATACTACTCTTTCCCTAGATCTAGATATTGAATGCACTAAGAGAAATGGATGGTGGACATACCTTATGAACGCTCTCCTTTAATCTCTGTTGTTCCTTGCTCTGCTCCGATGCTCTTGTGTCATTCCAATCACAACAACACAAACCAATCACAGCAAAGGCATTAATATATTCAATATCTAATCTATACATGTGATCAAGGAATCATGTAATAAGATGACATCATCATTATGGGAAAGGGACATATTCATGTATT
>ML811238.1:53927-65545 GCA_009831015.1 Picea engelmannii | reverse complement strand
TCTAATCAACGAAAGAGGTGTTTTCACACTTGCAGTTGTGAAAACTGAATCGAAATTGAATTGTAATGGTTGCAAAAATGAAACAAATGTCTATTAGCAGAATGCGACAATGATTTGTCGTAATACGACAAGGGGTGTAGGCAACTTTTTGAGAGTAATCAAAAAAATGGGTTGGCTGCCAACAATACCCTGCCCGTACATTCAGATCAGACTGTCGATTGTTCCTGCCCATAATATTTAGGGTCTTACACAAGGTGACGGGAAGTCTCACTGTACCTGGAGCAGACATTGGTCAAACTCACTCGGGCTCCTTGGAGGGTAAATCCACAATTACTGCGTGGAAGCTTGCACCAAGGCGTAAGTCTGTTAAGCAGGTCGCCATTGTAACTGTTCCACCCTATCCTCGCCCCTTCTGGACTTGATCACGCGACATTGGATTTCATCACCAACTAGTATGGTCATCAAAAGAAGGTCTTGTTTTCCTGGTTGTGATTCTTAGATTTTTTAGCATGTGTTGTTTCTTTTCGTTAGTTGGCCATAAATTTCTTTCGCAGACTCTTTTCCGCCAACATCGACCCTCCACGCCGCTCGCGGAGGCTACAGGGACTTCCTCCAGAAAATATGGAAGGAAACACCCCTTTACCCCCTCATTCTATAGAGGGATCTCCTCAACAGAGCAAGGTTCAAAATACTACAACTTCCCAGGAAGAAGTTCCCATTCCTTTGGAGAATTTTCGAATTGTTTCAGAATCTCCGGAAGCTTACTGCATTCCGGAGGGATACGAACGACATATCCTCCACCTGAATTCCGCTGGAGAGTTTGTTGTCGTTAATCCTTCTGACATTCCGGCTGGGTCTTCTCAAAACCCTTTAGCCAATGACCCCTTTTGGACTGCAGATGTTGTTCGAAGTCCACCACGCCTGGTGCGAGATCTTTATGGAACAGGGGAAGGTGTCGATGCACCTTTTTCCTACACCGTACCCCCAAATCACTTCACCGGTACCACCACTTTTACAACCACACCAACCGTTGGTCCGAACACACCGTCCGTTGGCCCAAGGTCTACTATTCCCCTCTAGAAAGCCCATTCGACAATGACCCCACACATTTCGACTATCCCCGCCGGTAACGCAGTAGTTAATCAAGCTCCAATTGGCACCCCTATAACACCAAGACCTACACTTCCTTTTAGATTCAGGGCACTGAATTATTCCACTGCCACCACTACCCAAACTACTACCCAAGTTATACCGGGAAGTTCCATACCTATCCAACAACTTGGAGGGACCGGTCTTGGTGGTCCTAACCCGATCGACGGCACCGGTCAGTCATTGACATCTAGCTCTCAAATTCCGAGAACTCTACCTCAAACTGGGGGGATCCTCCCACCAGTGGACAAATTCCATTCGGAGGGAACCCTAATACTGGGGGGCATCCTCCCATCGGTGGACAAATTCCATTCGGAGGGAACCCTAATGTCGGGGAGAATCCTCCCACCGGAAAACAACTTCCATTCGAGGGGAACCCTCATGCTGGGGGGCAACCTCAATCCGGAGTCTATCATCAGCCACACGAACAAAATGTGTCTGCCATACCCAATCCATGGAGTGTCCCTTTTCAAGGAAACCCACATGCCTCCACGGGACAAAATGTTCAGACTCTGCAACAACCCCCTTATGGACAAATGCCAAACCCACCCTATAACCCACAAAACACATCCGGTTATCCTCCGCTCACACATACTTCTCAAAACATCTCAAATCTTATGTACCTTGGTCAAAACCAACCTCACATGAGAGGGCCCATGAGTTATAATTATCCACATAACCCTGTATTAGGCCCCACTGGTGTCCCACTGCCACACCAACATTACCCACAGGTTAACCGACAACTACCTTTTCTAGCTACCCTGGACCTTCCAGACTTGTCTCGGTTAATGAATGATCCTATTTATCATTCTCTGGTTTGGCCAGCCATTCCAGCTAATCTCCCTTCTGATATCCCGAAATTCGACGGAAAGTCTGGAGAAGACCCAAAGAACCATGTGATGACCTTCCATTTGTGGTGTTCATCCAACTCCCTCATGGACGATTCAATTCGTTTGCGTCTTTTCCAACGAACACTTACGGGTTCCACAACGAAATGGTATATTGAATTACCACGCACATCTTTTCACGATTTCAACTCCCTCGCCATGTCCTTCCTCACACACTTCCAACTACCCATTCGATACGAGATGGGTACTGAACTAATAACTTCCCTTCGTCAGACAACTTCGGTACATATCTCTGATCATATCCATGAATGGAGACGACGACGAAGGATAATCAAAGTGGTCATTCCTGACCAATTGTTAGTAGAATGGTTCACGAAATCACTATTACCCCAAATTGCTCGTGATGTTGCCATGGGCGGTGTCGTCACCGAGGAAGAAGCCATTGCCCGAGCTCAGTACTTAGACTTAGTCTATTCACAATCTGGTACTCTATATGAGTTGATATCGAATGCTACCCATGCCACTAACGATCCATCCAAACCATCGACTGCTTCACATGCGGATGGAGTTATTGGCTCCGTCAAGACTCAATCTCCTACCCAGACTACTGGAATGATCCAGCGGCCCGCTTCCATGGCTACTCCCAGTCCGACTACACCCTCTTCTACCCCCCCTCAAACTCAGGTCTCTGATGTGAATGCGGTCCAGTCAACCCCTTCACAACAACTTGGGGGAAAGAAGAAAGCGAGAAACAAACCAAAGAAGAACAATAACAATGAACAACCCAAGACCCAACCGCAAACCCCTGCTACCGGAAAACAACCGCAACGAAAACCAAAATTCCCATGTCTCATTTGTGGTGATGATCACTACACTCGAGACTGCCCACATCGCGATGAAGTGGCCAAACTTTTCAAAGGAAATTCGCAACCGGCTGTGCTCACTCAGCCTTTTCCACAGCAACAATCGTTGGTTGCACAAACCCCCACGCTAGGGGGAATTTCCAACCAACCCCATGATGAGGCCTCGATAGGTGCCCACATTTACATGTTTAACAGAGTTAATCTAACCACTCGCTCTGTGACATATGACACACCAGTTAAACCTGATAAATTGAATATTGCTAACGGTTCTCCGTCAGACCCGTTGCCATCCTCCGTCAATCCTCCATCTATTAGCCCTCCATCCGGGCCACTCCAGATCGAGAAACCTTCTTTTGACTCTATCTTACACCCTTCTAAGAGCACCATCCAGAAATCTACCTTCAATCCCAATTCACGGGCAGCCCAAAATTACAACATCGTAGAAGATTTGGCCCAAGCCCCATGTGCCATGTCTGCCTTGGAATTTCTACAACACTGCCCCAGCCAACGTAGAACACTCTTAGCCGCCATCGACGCTTTTGATCTTGAGTCATCGAACAATATCACATTTAATATGGATGATCATCAACTGCGACTCTCCCACCAGATAGCTTTCCAAATCGATGTTGTTGTCCACAATCAACAAATCCACTAGACTATCCTGGATGAGGGAGCCTCCACCTGTGTCATGTCTCTAGCCTATTGGAAAGGATTGAAATCACCGGCCCTTAACAAATCCGCTACCATTTTATGCGCCTTTGATGGACGAGGTTTTCATCCTCACGGATTACTATAATCCTTAGTCGTTCAATTGGGCGGCAAAACTGTTATCGTTGACGTCGAGGTGGTCGATGCTCCCCTCGATTACAACCTACTACTTGGAAGAAGTTCGTTCTACGCTATGACTGCCGTCGCCTCGTCGGTGTTTCGATGTGTACAATTCCCCCATCAAGGAAAAATTTTCACCGTCGATCAGCTTAATTTCTGTACACCCGACGCTCGCATCCCTGCTACCAACAACATTCCTTTTCTGGGAGACCACCCGGTTACGTATGAAAGCGTGGGTGTTGGCTTATTGAAAGATTCTATCCCCATGGGTACTTTCCCTACACCACTTCCACCTACTGCACACCATATTTCCGTAGTCAATATGATCTCGACTATGCCTTATCAATCCCTGGAATCATCTAACCCTTGGGTTGTGCCTAGTCCTTTGGAATTCGATGTGCTTGGTGACACTATGTCACTTAGCCCAGCCAAGGCCGCATACGTAACTATTCAATCTGCCTCTCCCTCTCTGAATACTTCGCATCGATTGGTACCCGACACTTACTCGGTGCCCTCGTGGTTGGATTCCCTATCATCTATTGTCGATTACATTTCCCACATTTTTCCTTCGGACGAATCCATTATGGAAATGCTAAGCATTGACGATCTGCCCTGGGATGACAATCACCATCGATCCTCTTTTCTTCCGCCTTTGGAAGAAATCCATCAAGACATACAATCTGTCTTCCGTCTCGATGTTACCGAAACTCCGGAATCTCCTATCCTCACCTAAGATACTCTCTCTAGGGGGAACATGGGTAACATCTCCACCATGATCACGATTGACATTTCAATCAAAGAAGGTGTCGTGGAAAACATTAACGTTGGTGCTAATTGCACAACCGACGAAGTGGTTTCTTACACCGCTTTATTCAAGGAATTTTGCGATGTCTTCGCATGGAGTTACAAGGAAATTCCAGGGATCGACCCTTCAATCATCATACACGAAATCAAAAACTACCCTGACGCGAAACCGGTTCGGCAAAAGCTTCGCCCAGTTCATCCCAAGAAAATCGCAGCTATAAAGGAAGAAGTTGAAAAACTTCTAAAATCTGGCTTCATCTATCCCGTCCCTTTAACCGAATGGGTCTCCAACCTTGTTCCGGTTGCTAAGAAACAATGGACCATCTGTGTTTGCATTGACTATCGAGACCTCAACAAAGACTGTCCCAAGGACAACTACCCTATGCCCTTCATCGACCAAATCATCGATAATTGCGCGGGGAGCGTAATATTCTCTTTCATGGATGGCTTTTCTGGATATAACCAGATCGAAATCTTGCCTACTGATCAACACAATACATCCTTCATCTTCCCTTGGGGAACTTTCGCCTACCGAAAGCTACCTTTTGGCCTTAAAAATGCTGGAGCCACTTTCCAGCGAGCCATGTCGTACGCTTTTCATGACATCAAACATATAGCAGAATCGTATCTCGACGATTTACCCGCACATTCGCTAAATCGATCCGATCACATTGATCATTTACGCACGATTTTTCTGCGATGTAGGTTTTAGCGTATTCGTCTGAACCCACACAAATGCATTTTCGCTGTCGAATCCGGTCGACTCCTCGGTTTCATTGTCTCCAAAGATGGGATCAGGGTGGATCCCTTAAAGATCAAGGCCATCTTAGCCTTACCTCCACCTACCAATTTAACCCAACTCCAAAGTTTGCAAGGCAAAGCAAACTTTCTTCGCCGTTTCATCTGCAATTATGCCGAGATCACTAAAGGATTTATGCGGTTATTACAAAAGAACATCCCTTTCATCTGGGATGACGTTTCTCAACGATCATTCGATGCTCTTAAGAACGCTTTGACCCATGCACCTTTGTTACATCCCCCTGAATACACAAAGGATTATATACTTTACTTGGCCACTTCCACTTCCACCATTGCAATGGTGTTAGTTCAAGAAGACCCCAATGGCGAAGAACATGTGATTTATTATCTGAGCAAGAGTTTATCTGGACCTGAACTCAGATATTCGCTTGTTGAGAAACTGGCTCTGGCAACCGTCATCGCTGTCCAAAGGTTCCGCCACTACATCTTATTACGCACCACCACGGTAATCACAGACTCCAACCCAATGTACCACATCTTGACATGTCAAGTACTTGGGGGAAAATATTCAAAATGGATCGTTATTCTCCAAGAATTCGATCTCGAGTTTACGAAGGCTAAAACCAAAAAATATCTGGTGTTTGCCGAGCTCATCTGTGCTCTCCCTCGTGCCGATGAAAACATTGAACCAAGAGACTCTCTCCCCGATGAATCTCTCTTCCTCATCAGCACCTCTGATCCTTGGTACGGAGACATTCTCCTGTACCTCCAAACCCAATGTTTTCATCCCAACATCTCTTGTGAAGAACGTCGACGTATTCGTCATTACTCCTGCCATTATATCATTCTCGGCGACACTTTGTATCACCGTGGTATTGACACCATCCTGCGGCAATGCCTGATTCACGAAGAGGCTAAACGCGTTTTGAACGATTGTCACCTTGGCGCCTATGGCGGTCACCTTTCCGGGATGGCCACAGCCCAAAAAATCCTACGTGCCGGCTACTTTTGGCCCTCGATTTTCAAAGATTGCATCGAGGCTGTCAAAAAATGCCCACCCTGCCAAATCTTTAACAAGAAGGCACGTACCCACCCTATGGCGCTGCATCCCATTATCGCCATCAGCCCCTTTGCCAAATGGGGCATTGATTTCATGTAGTGTAAGCCTACCTCAGCCCGGGGGCACGGTTACATCAATCGCCATCGACTACTTCACCAAATGGGCTGAGGCAATGCCTACCTTCCTGAATGATGGCCGTACTGCAGCTCTATTCCTCTTCAATCACATCATAACTCATTTTGGTGTACCACGTGCCATTGTCACTGACCATGGTGCACACTTCAAAAACTAGATGATGAGTGAGTTACATGTCAAATTGGGTTTTCACCATGAAAACGCATCTCCTTACTATCCTCAGGAAAATGGACAAGTTGAGGCTATCAACAAAGTCCTAAAAACCATGATCCAATGCATGGTAGGGGAAAAAAAAACATCATGGCATTTACAAATGTTCTCCTCTCTCTGAGCCTATCGCACCTCTGTGAAAACTTCAACTGGATTTACTCCTTTCCAGTTGGTCTATGACATTGAAGCCGTTCTACCAATCGAGTGTGAGATTCCATCACTCAAACTGAAAGTAGAACTCATGCCCCATACTTCTGCCGAAGAAGAACGATTTTTATATCTATCCAAACTGGACGAAACACGTCGCGATGCTGCTCTCGTCAATGAGGCACATCAGAAACGAATCAAAAGTCAATATGACAAATCTGTCCACCCTCGGACTTTCGTAGAAGCAGACTTAGTCCTTGTTTACAACCAAGCTCACGATAAATTGAGGACAGGAAAGTTAGAACCCATGTGGCACGGTCCTTACATCGTAAAGCATGTCCTACATAAAGGTGCCTACGAATTAGTTGATCATGATGGAATTTCCCTGGAAGAGCCCCGAAACGGGCTCTACCTTAAGAAGTACTATGCCTAGATCACCTAGCATCTGTACTTTGTACATTATTGTATTTAGTTTGGTGTGTCTATTTCTTTCACGTGCTCGAGTCTTTACCATTGCCACTCATGACTGTGCCTATGTTTTCATGCGTAGATGACATCCTTTCCTATCTTTTTTGGGTTCGCGGATGGCGCCAGCCAACATACCCGGAACATTGCTTCAGCAGCTTGGGTTATTTACCAATTTTATGATGTGGTGAGATCAGGAGGTATCTGTTTAGGACCAGCAACCAACAATATGGAAGAATATCACACTGTCATTGGACTGTTGACCCAAGCCTCCTCTCTAGGTATCTCTCGCATCATTATCTACTTAGACTCCCAACTCGTGGTTTATCAACTCAACCACATCTACGCTATCTGTAGTCCTATCCTGCTATGTCTACACTTGCAAGTTCTCCGTCTTGAACGAATGTTCGATTATATTGAATATAGACACATTCCGAGAGAACTTAATAGTGTTTCATATGCGTTAGCTAATTATATCATGGATCAGTATCTTGCCCACATATAAGATTTAAGGAAAAGCGAACTGTACATTACATGTAAATTAAAACACATCACAGATATCATCATGTACAAATCATTGGCATCATAAAAACTCGAAACTGTATATATATATATATATATATATGGCGTGACTGAAATGTTTGCATTACATCAAAAAGTATGTAGAAGAGAAAAATATTGGGCCTTTCAACCCATACAACGTCGCCTGATAAGGCATACAAAACATGATCAACGGAGAGACTCTAATCTCCCTGCACTGCATTGTGCTGTGAGTAACACTACTGTGAGCACTACGCGCCTCAACAGAGAATTGATATTCTCTGGTACTCCTACAGTGTGTCGCTGCAGATGTAAAGGCACTTCCCCCCTCCGTAGAGGAGGGATGCCCATCGTAAGACCTTGGAGGTTTCTCTCAACCTCCCGGAGACCTACTGCTGGTACCACCAGATCTGCTGCGACCGAGATGCCTCCGTGACATCCTGGTACCGGTATATCAGCCAGGCGCACTGCTCCCTTATCTACATGTTGGAAACAATACATCTATTAAAACTCTTTTACATATCCCAAAAAAATATATATACATCAAAAACTTAAAAACAAAAACCATGAAAAGGTACGACTCAGTCTCTTACGTGACTCATCCTAGTCTTCCCTCGCGGGAAAAATCAAGTCCATGCTTCCGCAGAAATCTACATCGACATAAGGGAAGTCCTCTATCCAAAGGTACTGCCGTCTCAGCCAGGCAAAGAAATTGCCAGTGAAATGGAACTCTGACTCTGAAACTAGCCTTGGAGATAGACTAGTCCACCTCTCCATCCTAGGTTCATCCACTGGTCATACCGCTAGTGCTATCTGAGGCTGCAGCTGAGGGATGTGCTCTAGAAAAAACAAGACCAAGAACGAGCCATAGCGGAACTGCTTCTGTCCAGTCCTGCACCGTGAGATTTGTTCCTTCACATTTTGAAGGAATGCTGCACTCCAGTTGAACAGTGTTGGTTCCAAACACTGAACACCGTAAGCCAGCTGTGATCTCGATGCCAGATGGGCGCTAGTGCTGCCTGTCACGCTGGTGATAGCGAATAATATAGACCGGAGAGGCAAATCTCAAATATCCTTGATAGGGATCCTGCCCCCTACCAACCTTTCTCCTGGGATACAATGGCGTGCCAGATACACGTCCACTTGGTCAGGTAGTGCCCTCTACCCAGTGAAAGATATGGGGACCCCTCTTTTCGAGAGGCCGGTCAAAAAGTACACGTCCTCTAACTCAATGGTCAGAAGTTTCGTGCCGATTCGGAACCCTTGTTCCGCAACATCCCAGAGGCCAATCATATACTCGAGCAATAGAATCTCTCTCTTCATTTTTTGTAACTTGAAGAACTTGAGTAAGCCACAAGCTCGCAAAGCGGCCCACGTACGAGGACTCCGTAAGGTGGCTAAGTCATCCATCTCATGTTCCCTCTCTTTCCATTCAATCATGATTTCCAAAGTTACCTACAAAACAAAAAATCAAGAAATTCGTTATTTCCACGTTTTGGCAATTTCAGCGATTTTCAAAATCAATTTAAAACACAAAATAAGATGCCCACACCATCTAAAAGCAACCACTCACTCTTTTTAACCACCACACCCTTTAACATTTGTCAAATAATGATAAAAACGTTTTAAAAAATGCAAAACGACTTTGGGGGCTACGTGGGCATTTGGGGAGATTTTTTTATGAGTTTTTTTACTAAAAACGGCCTGTCTAATTAATCATAAGGGTGTTGACATCCTAACCACCCTTCTCTAAAGCGTTTTTTGTAAAAGAATCCCCCTTTTTCATTAATTTTTAAAAGAGCCCGATTTGGTTCCAATTGGGGCGACTTAGGGCTTCGTGTTTTAAAATAAATAATGCTATGAAAGTGAATGTGAAACCATGCAATTGAAAGAGAAAGAGATGGACACCTAACTGGTCCAAACAGCGAGCGAAACGGTGGATCGTAGCTCTGGCAGCGAGAAAAGCAAGATTTCCTTCAAAACGAGATTCTCCACTACTCCAAAAATCCTTGCAAAATGAAATGGTAAATGAATTTTCAATCAATTGTTATTTATAATTTTCATTTTCTATAAGGTATGGTCACTTTTTGGGTTTCTCTAATGATATAATGGCTTCACTAAACCCTGGTTTGTAGTTCTGGCATCGCAGGTTTCCTGGCAGTCTTGATGGATTGTTCACCTTGTCGCACTTATGAGCACAGTCTTAGTTCGTTCTTGAGCTCGACAATATGAGAACGTAACCGAGTAAACTTTTATCTCTTTTTCAGACCCGTACGAATACGAACACACGAAAAAGGAACCCCCCTAGAGTCTCCTTTAAACCCTTTTTAGACTCTCTAAATATGAAAAGATTGTTGAGTGACCTTGCTTCCTTTCACACTCGTTAAAAGGTCAGAAAGGGCGTCTTTAGAGCGATAGTTTAACCATTTTTCGGTCTCGTTGGACTATTGTACGAAAAAGGAACTGAGAGAGTTCTCTTTTAAGTGTTTTTCCAAACTCTATAATCCCGAAAAACCTTCGAGTTTTCTATCTTTGGACTCATTAAAACACACATCGACAGACCCATATGGGACCGAACCCTTACTTCTTCCGGTTCGTTAAACAAAGGAAGAGGAACTTACCGAAGGTGAGTTATATCAAGCATGTATTATCCTCCTCGAGCTCATTGAAACAAAAAGAGGTACTCATCTATCTGGATGGGGGAAAAATTGAAAGGAGCAAGCCAAGCAGTCTCTTGAGAACATCATCCAACACTTCTTAGAGTCGCCCTTGAACACAACACTTTGTCATTTGCACATATCATAATCCGCTAAACCTCTGCACTTAGCCAATCCTTTGAGTTCATTTCACTCCTTTGGGTCACCCGACGCAAGTCATAGTATCCACTGCATAGTTTTGGTCCATGTCATGTTTTGCTGTTGTGCCTCAGTGTTCAAGGGAAGTATCCGCCTTGGGAGTCAGCCATCCCAAATATATTGCCTCAAAACCTGTGTCAGTCCATGTCCATTTGATCTACCAATTACATCTCTATATCCGTTTCATGTTGTTGATGGGGGATACATCAAGGCCCTCCCTCGACGAGTCTATTCCTGTTGACTCCAACACATCATCCGGGAATCAGACTTAGAAACCAGTTAGTACTTTGGGACCTGCATGCCTCAATGGCAGGCCTCCTCACATTCAACAGTAGGTTTACATCATTGACCTCTGATCGAATGATTCCACGAGTGTTCGACTTTAGCTCATTCATTCACATTCGCTGGAATGTACTAGGGTACCTTGGGAATCATTGACATTAATGGTGATCTCCCTCGCACTTGTTAACGGTTCACACCATTGACCGGTAATCAAGTGGTTTCTTCCATGTTCGACATCAGGACATCTATTCACATGGTTAGAATCGTACCAAATTTGGATCGGTGAGAAGATCCTGGGTTGAGTAATCACTTTGATATATGCTTTTCCCAGGCTGTGAAGGAGTTTTTATTTGACAAGAACACATACACTATCACATAGATCCACTTTGTATTGGTCGTGGATATGTCTTGTCATCTCGTAGATCCACAGTGTATTCTTTGTGGCTACGATCAGTCTGAGTCATCAGAGTATAGATCGACATTGTATCTTCGGTGGATATACCTTTTTATCAATACAATTATGGATCCGTAGTGTATTTTATGGCGGCCATATCCTGCTAAGTCTTGATCACCCAAGCATAGGTATGCCTGCCTTGGGTTTTGAAATATGTCATGATATTTGTTGGATGTTTGTGTGCAGCTTTTGTCAGGTTCTCCGAGTCTATACCCTTGC